>JAWWES010000037.1:9125595-9172696 GCA_035583135.1 Lophotriccus pileatus
TGTAAGAGCTGTCAGTACCAGGGCCTGAGTTACACATGTGCTTCAATAAAGTGCCTTTGGAAGAGGAAAATGTATACTTCATCTTAAATAAGGCTTAAACAAGGCTTCAGCCTCTCCATCATGGCATCATCTCCTAAAATTTGCTCCTTGTGCATATGCACCAACGTGACAGGGACACTATTTGAGCAAATATTTCATGTAAAGAACCTGATTCAAACCGAGATCTGCACACAAGTTTCTTGCATGTGAGTAACAACTGCACAGAAGAAAAGCCTCTCCCCATCCAAAACTAACCCTCTGTACTCTGAGCGCAGAGCAAAGGCTCCGATGGAATCTGCAAGCACTGCAGAAGCAAAAGGAAGCGCAATTCCAATATGTTTAACAACTGAATTAGCATAATGCTCACCAGGCAGAAACAGCCTCCCTGACCTTCTTGAAATGCTGACCTGTAGCTATTGATGAGCGTTTCCGATGTGCTCTGAGATTCAACCCTACTGAGGAAGAAGTCAAGGAAACATCCCCTGCCCTGTCAAGTTTCAGGAGAGCGGGTCACACACATGGAAACCTCTCTGGCAGCCACACAATGGTGCAGCAACAGTGAGCATCTCTTTCCTACGAGGTCAAACGTACTCAGGAGAGTAACAAAGACCTGAAGTCCTACAGGAAACTGCTGTAATCAGATCAATTCATTTCATCTCTCCTTTGCAGGCAGCAATCACATTATTTTTTAAATATTCATTTTGTGAAGAATGTAAACTGAACATCATAACGACTTATAAGAATTATGGTACATAAATTCAAACATGTTTTAGAAATGCATAATATTACTTGGATAAATCAATATGTCTATTATGGAATCACAGAATGGTTTGGGTTGGAAGAGACCTTAAAGCTCATATCATTCTCCCCCCCTGTCATAGGTAGGGATACATTCCATTAGACCAGGTTGCTCCAAGCCCCATCCAACCTGGCCTTGGACACTTCCAGCGATGAGGCAGCCACAGCTTCTATTGGACATAACTGTTATTGCAGGCTCAAATATGCAAAACACCCAGCCTGCATCATTTGTACAAACAAACGTACAGCAAAGTGTACAAACAAGTGTACAGCAAAAATACGATGATATTTAGATAACTCTGCAACCATCGTGTTGCTAAAAACATTCTAAGGGTATATTACACTAATATTTAACATTTAACAGTGCCCATACAGTAAGACACTGTTTGATAACAATAATAAAAGGGACATTTCTGCAAGGTCCCTCAGTAAAGGAGCGAGCCAGACAAGCTGCTCAGCTCAAGCAGAAAAGCCTGTTGTAAAAGGCATCTGTGCCTGTTTGGGTCAGTGAAGAATTCCCACTGTTCTCATGAAATATCAAACAATTACAGTGGCCAGAAATTCCGACTCTGTTTAAAACACATCCCGACTTTGCCGGGCCGAGCGCTTTCGTTACGGATGAGGCAGTTTTGTCCACTGAAAGCCTTGTATGGTTGAACATCCTCGCAGCAGATAAACACCCCTCTTAAATGTTGGCACAAGTCCCTCCCTGGAGGAGTCGTCGGTACTACGGCTTCACTGAGACAGCAGCCAGGCCTAACGCAGGCTGAGCTCATTAAAAGAGCAGAATAAAGACAAACTTAAATTCCATTCCTGTGTCTTTCAAAGTCTCATCAACGCTGTGAAATAAAGATCAGCCTCGTTTTATGACAGCAGGAATAACCAGTTTTAGAACTTAACACTTATTAACATCACTTGTTGAAAGGCACAGAAAGCTCATATTTAACCAATAGTGAAACTACAAAAACAGTCGCTATGAAAATATAAACAGAAGAGGCTGATTTGTATGGCAACAATGTTGTCTGCATCAGTAAAAGCACACACAAAGCCTCCTATTTTCACGCACTTCACTAGAACACTGGCAGCTTTTTACCCTTAGAAATTACAAAGGGTAAAATTGTTTGTAACTACCAGAATTAAAGAAAAACTAAATAAAGTATTCACTCGTTCACTTCTTCACCTCTTCCCAGCGCACCAAACCCATGTAGTTTAGGTTTGAACAACGACACTCGGTTAACTTCTCCTTCTATTTTTGCCATCCATCTTCTCTGCATCCAAGTGCTGCTCCTGCAGCAAAGCTGGAGTGCCCGTTCCTGGGCTGGCGCTTCCCGGCGCGCCAGAGCTCTGCCGGCTGCGCCGTAACTGGGTCAAGCCCGGAGCTGGAGTTAACAGCCCACTCGGCTCATGGCGATTCCCAGCCCCCAGCCAAATGAAAGGGCTGTTTTGACCTGGAAACAGGGCTCAGATCTCCTCCCACCCCACATTAAAGCTCACACTAATTCTGTGCAATAAGACAAGACTCACAAAGCCCGAGCCATGCCCGTGCTGTGGCATCGCCCTTTGGAGGAACTGCTGGAGCACAGACGCTTCTTCCCTCCAAGTGAACACTGTGGAGATACAAACTTCCACCAATTGGATTGTTAGCTTTTTCTGCTCGTTACAGCAGGCTAATGACCGTCCTGACTCGTAATTACTACAATAGTAAGAAGCTTTCAGTTCTCACACTGCTGCAAGACCAACACTATCTCCTTTCAGGCAAGCAGCAGCTTTACTCTAGCCCAAACCTGGAAGTTTTGGCACTTAATTCTGATAAGAACTTTTAATGAACAGCTCTGCAAGTGGCTTTAGAGGAGCCCAGATCCCCCCAGCCCCCAGCATTTAAGTGTGTGCTCATAGGACATGACTCAACCACAAACAAGCAATGTTTGGGATAATAACCCTCTGTGTTCTGGACTGCTCAAATTGCATCACTGCATTCACACAACCCTCAGAAAAAATTCATTTCCTCTCCTCAAGTGTGTTTTGTAGAGACAAAGAGCATAAACAGAAAATTCAACTCCTATTGTTTCAACGTAATTGTAAGGCATTCAGGAACTGAGAAAATATGTATTAATGATCTCCTATGTATACAGATGCACTGGAAAATATCCCCAAGCTACCTGAAGGCTTCCTTGTCTGCAAAAGTTCCAGCATTACATATTCCCAGAACGAACCAAAGACAGTGGGAAGCAAGAAAATAAGCCTCCTTGATTTGAGAAAAGAATCTAAGGATTAAGTATGCTTCCATCAACAGCTTAATTTTAAGAGTCTGGATTATTTAAGCCTAGGCCTGAGGAAAATTATCACCCCGTAGACTTAAATATCCCTTTGTGATCAGACATTCAGGTCATACCAGTCATGAGAAAAACAAGGGAAACAGTAGTCATTTTTTTAACCAATAGGTGAGAAAAGATGGAACAGTCACCATACCAAATTTAGTGTGTTTTGACAACTCTTAATATCTGGTTTTGTTTTCCTGCCAGTTAACAGAACTCAAGACAAGGAGAGTCCTCTTCACCCCAGAAGCCCACTCGAGGCAAACAGTAATTGGCTTGCCCTGGTTTTCATTTGTTGCTCGCTATTTTTTTAATTATTCCTAGAACACAGCTTGAAAAAGAAAGGCCTGAGAGTTCAGAAGGAAGTTCACATATGTCCTTCAAGGTCACTACGAAGCAATGAAGGACGAGAGCAGTCAGGTTCATTCACCTCTTCCAATCTAGCAAGCAGAGCATCTCTCGGAATCGGAGCCTCACAATCCCATCTCACTGGCAGCACATACACAGCCAGTTCCTGGACGTTACCAGGAAAAGTCTGTACATTCAGCTGTGTGGGGCAGGTGCACCCAGAGCATGTCAAGCACGATGACTTCATGTTAAGCTCTTAAACCTACCAGGCCTGTGGTCAGGATTCAAGACTACTTTGCTGCGGAGCAAATTCCACAGCTCTCCCAACACTATTACTCCAGTCCCTTCGGCTGCAAGCTCAAGGCAACCACGCAGTGGTTTACACTGCAAAGGCTACTGCCACAACCAGGGACTCTTCATTTAAATAGATTTCTGAAGCAAAAGCAAAAAGTCTGTGGCTTTTGCCTTATGATGCCTTTGGGCGATTCCTACATACAAACCAAAAACACACCTAAAATATTGCAACATTCCCAGGTTCCAGTCACCCCTGTGCATCAGACACAAACCAGTGATACAGACTGGGCTCACAGCATCACCACAAGCCTCATGCCTGGGCTTGCAGGATTAAGCATTTTTTTCAGTCTCGCTTTTCCAAGCAGCCCACGGCTCACAGCAAGATCTCCTGCTCTGAGAATGGCTCTGGAAAGGATACACTGAAATGGTCCTTTCCTCCCAAATGCTGCTACTTGAGAACTGAACAAGGAGCCCCAGAAGCTGCACCCACCTTAGTGTTTCTACTCATTTATGTTAATCTTTCCTAAGACACTGCATACCTCCCTACAACCAAAAGCACCACATACATTTACCCAGCTAGAAAGGAGAGAGACTTCCAACCTCATGCAGGAAAATATCCTATAAGAAACAGCTTGAAAATAAGAAAATAATAGTGATGTTACACATAACTTGATGCAGACATTCGATATCTGCATTTAGACACACCCTTTTACTAGTCAAATTTTTCACTGGCTACCCAGCACACAACTCAGCACGACCAACTCTTTTGCCAAGGAAAAATTCCCCTGGATAGTGAGCAATGCTGAGTTATCAGCATCTGTGGAATTATCAATTTGAGAGAACATGCCAAGTCTTAGAGAAATACCTTGATCCACGAGACGCCTCGATAAGAAACCAGTGCAGGTTTTGAACACATGAGCAGGCCAAGGTACAGGAGAGGGAGTCACAACTGTACCGTGTCCCCAGCCGACATACCCAGAGTAATCCTCTCCAACGTGATCCCCAGCCCTGTGTCCCTGATCAGCACAGCACTCCCCACGAGCACCACTACACTGAATTTGCAAGGCTATGGGAAGTTTTTTAACCTCTGTTTACAAACTCAGGGACAGAAAGATCACCAGGAGGTCTATCAGTTTGATTCTGATGATACTTGTAAAACCTACCAGAATGGAGGAAGCTCCACGACCAACAAACACAGACTAATCCCAAGGAAGGGACCAAGCAAAGAACAGCAACACATTCCTCACCAAGGAGAGAGAGCTCCTTTTTCACTCTGCGGTAACCAAGCCAGAAGGGAGGTGACAGGACTGGTTTCAAAATTATCTAGTAGCCAGAGAAACAGAAGTGCTGAATGGAGCAGAGTCCAGGACAACACCCAAGAGAAATCACAGAGCCGTGCAAAGAATCCCGGGAGGGGGAATACCAAAGCTCTCCATCTACCTTCCACCTGGGACCTGCTGGTCAGGACTTGCTTCTTTTACATGTGGTCTGAATGTCACCTTGAGCCCATGGGGCAGGAAGGACAAGTAAACTCCTCAAACATAAAGTCAGAAATTCCTTCTTTCAATAAAACCTATTTCCAAGTTGTAACTGGCTTTTTTTTTTTAACTTTTGGGAGAAATGAGGCGTTCAGGAAGCATATTGCCACCGTTGGGGGAGTCTGCACACACAAGGGCTCAATCAGCCTCCACGGTGACGGTGCTGCACGTGGCTGAAAAACAGAAATAAAACAGCCCAAGAAACAACTGCAGCTACACAAAGCCCCAGTATGGCAGAGGGAAAAACTGCTTCATCATCAGACATGGAAATCTTCCGAATCCACAGATATTTCATCAGTCCAGAGCCAGGTGAGGAGGAGCACAGACGGGTACTCTGCCCTTTCTCCTGCCATAAGACCGGCAGCTCCAGAACTGCAGCGTGAGCACAACCCTGGGGCTGGGGCCACGCACGTCCTTTACTGCCACATATAAAATGAGACAGCAAAAAATGACAAACGAGAGTCTTTGAATTGGACACAGTCCTAGAATTTGCCTTCTTTTAGGGACTTTCCATACCGTGACAGTCCAGAGCCACTCTGTTCTATGTCTTCCATATATTGGAAAGGAAACACTTAGCTTGGAATTAGCTCAGGGCATTGTCTGAAACAGACTACAGTTTACACATCTATTTTCAATAAACTAAACACCTATCAAAAGGGAATTACAGGCTTCAACTTCTAGTTGAATAGAACTCCTACCTCTTTAACTATTCTGAAATATAAAGGCTTTATAGCTTTACTTGCTAATGAACATCCTTGACATTTTTTACAGAAAAAGGCATAGCATACAGTGAAGAAAAGCCTAACAAAAGAACCCAAAAGAAGGGGAAAAAAGTTTATAAATTCTTGAAAGATTTTTTTTTTTTTTTTGAGAAAATCTTTACCTGGATTAAGCTGCCAGGCAACTTTATTAGCATTTCTGCCACACACCGCCTGCTTCCCTACCACACCCTGCCAACGTCACAGGAAAACAAAGAAAACTCCCGTTTTCATTTGGTTGTTAGAAAGATGCAAATCCTTCCGGTTTGCGGAGGAGAGACAAGGAAAAGAAAATACCAACAACCTTCAGTTCTGGCTAAAAGTACCTCAGAAGCAGCTGAACAACTTCCCAGTTACCCTGGAAACAGAGTTTACCCCTCAGCCGGCCGGGAAAATTGCCTGCAATTACCACCCTGGAGTAAAGCACCAGTTTGGACAAAACATCAATTGCTGTTTGTTGCAGCTCCTTTAACGCGATCTCGGTATTTTATCATGAGCAATATTTGATCTGGAATGCAATTCTATTACCAAACTCCACAGGATCAGATCTGTAGGTATAACCAAAGGTTACGATTTCTCCTAATGGCACAGAGGAGCTCCGCCATCTGCCAACTGTGATTTCCCTTAATCCCATTCCCCCCACACAAATCAGAATCACACGGATTACGCCACAGAAATAGAAGTCAAGTCAATACCTGAATCCACGGGATTAATCTCCCACCTCCAGACGGGAGAAAGGCAAGAACAGCAACAATGCTGCAGGCGGGCTCAGGAAGGCAAAGCTTTCCACCCGACTCCACGAAGCACCACACAGGAAATTCTGGGATTTTACAGATTAGCTTCTCCCATTCAGAATCCTTGTGCTGTTCCCTCCCAAATCCGAGCACAGAACTCCGTGTAAATTCAGGGAATTGGGAACTGACCTCCACGTGATCTTTTGGATCAGTAATTCCACCCAGAAGCAGAACTCGCGTCCCTCTGTGCACACGTAAATCACTTGGATTTGGAGTTCGGAGGAAAAACGGACAAATGAGCTGCGTAACATGAGAACAACACAAATCTGTACACCCGAGCGCCTCCGAAATAAAAATACATGCCCACGGCAGGGGGTGTGGAATGAGATGAGATTTAGGGTCCTTTTCAGCCCAAACTATGCTAGGATTCTACAATTCTATACATACAATGCCAAGAAGAAAAGCTGTGTGCATCCCCAATTAAAAAGAACCAGCGTGAGGACCTTAAACTGGCACTTTAAAGTAGTTTTAAAAAGCAGATAACATATTTCCTGAAATCCAAGGCATAAAGGAGTCACATACCACTCTCGGGAACGCTTGAATCCCTCCTGCTCTGCCCAAGGAGCAGCCTCACGGCTATAAACCAGGGAGGAAGAAGGGGGGATAACATCTTTATTTGTCCATTTAAGACCTCCAAGCACATTATCATCCTTAATCCAGCGAGGAACAGATAATTGCAGCCCTCCTGGATTACAAAATAACGCTCTAAATCCTCCGAACCACCAGCGCATCATCCCCACCAGCCACCAAAGCCACCTACAACCCCATCCTCACCTCCAGCCGACGAATTGAAAGCACAGAAGGGAGGAAAAGGCTTTTTACCTCTTTTTAGCACACGGGGACACGAGCCCTGGCTCTGACGCAGTGAGAAAGCAGCAGCGAGGGGTCCGACACCTGGGCGCGGGGCCATGCGGGAGCAGCGCGGGCACCCGCCGGCATGGGAGCGCTCCCCGCCAGCCCCGGGCACACGGCGGGGGTGCTCCTGTGCCGGCCCCAAGGGCGAGCGAGCACCGGCCGCCTTTGTCCCACCCCTCAGCGTGCGCTCCCCACCGCCACTCACCCAGCCAAGCCACCGGCAGCTCCCGCAGGAAGAACCGGGCGCGGGGCTGCGCCGGCTCCGCCGCACCGGGCAAGTTGCGCGAAGTGAAGTTGGGAGCGCAGCGGCCTTTCCCCCCGCGGCGGCGGCGGCGAGCGGCGGCCGGGCACGGCCGGGGGCGGGGCGGGACGGGGCGGGGTCCGGCCCTCCGCGTTCCCCCGGGGTGAGGGGCTGCGGGGCGGCGGGAGGCGGTGGAGGGAGGCGGGCACGTCCCGCCCCGGTGCCGGTCCGGCCCCTTCGCCCCGGCGGCCGCGGGGCCCCGCGGGAAGCGCCGCTGTTGCCATGGCGACCGCGCGGTCCGGGCGCGGGGCGGGGCTCCCCCCGCGCAGCGCGGTCGGGGTTGGCTCCGCCCCTCTCCACCTGCTCCGCGCGGGGCCCGCGGGTTCGAGTCCCGCCCCCGCGTCCTGGGGGCGAGCGGCTGGAGGAGAGGGAAGGTGGTGTAAAATGGGATGTGACAGGATTGTTTTGTTGTGTCCGGTTCTGGGCTCCTCAGTACAAGAAAGGCAAGGAGATACTGGAGAGGAGCCAGCAGAGGCCGCAGCAATGATGAAGGGTCTGGAGCATGTCCCTCACCAGGAGGGTGATGCTTGGGCTTGGTTAGGCTGGAGGGGACTAACTAAAACACAACATGAGGAAGAACTTTCCATGGAGTGTGGCAGAGCCCTGGAACAGCTGCCCAAGGAGGGTGTGGAGTCTCCCTCTCTGGCGATATTCCAAACCCACCTGGACAAGTTCCTGTGTCACCTGCTCCAGGTGACTCTGCCTTGGTAGGGGTTTGGACTGGATGATCTCCAGATACTCATCTGTTTCCAACCCATCTGTTTCCAGCCCTAACAATTCTGTGATTCTGATCAGTGGAGTAGGCAGAAGCTGCAAGGCAGGATGTCAAGGACATCCTGGAACTAGCAAGCTTTAAGTATGTAAATCAAGATGTTGATGTATGTCTGTGCATACATTGCTACTTTGGCAAAATACTCAAGATCCATATATCCTTAGTTGGACTATGTTCATTATAATACTAAATTCACACCTCCAGGTCAAGAAAACCTTGCCCAGGTGAAGACCCTTCCCCTGATAATACACAAAATTTAACTGGGGTTATATAACTTGTATGGAAATTACTGACCAGTCCTAGGAGAGTGGCTGTATTTGGAAAGTTACTAGCTCTGAATTTCTGTGTATAAATAACAGCAGGGAGAGTCCAGTGGGGTGTGCTGGATTTGTGGAATACCTCAGCCAGGAGCACCCGCTGGATCTGCCTGCAGGCACCTCCTCTGTGCCGCAGCTGTGGCAATTCAAACGCTCCAAATGCTGCTTTTTGTCATTACCAAAGGTGTGGTTCCCTGACAGAGGAGTCCAAGGTCGGCTCCGAGCGCGGCGAGGCCGTGACTCATGGCAGGAGGCAGGAGAGCCTGGCTGACAGAGAGCCTGGCTGACAGAGAGCATGGCAGCGGCGGGTCAGGATGATGCCATGGCACAGGGAGAGGCAGCTCCATGTCCTGGTCCCATCTCTTGGCAGGACCTGGAAAGATCCTGCCCTCCCCCAGGGAACTCCCTCATCTGCCATTAACCAGCCCAAATTTCCCTTCTGTTGTAGGCACTTGTAGCCGATCAAGCTGATGGATCTCTCCAGGCCCCATTCCAAGGGAGCCGTACGGGTGCATGGGAGCTGCCTCCGAGCAGGTGCATGGATGGGAGCCAGTGGAAAGCTTTCAGCAGCAAAAGCATCCAGCCCTGCAACAGCTTCAGGAATACGGATTTCGCCTCATCTTCTCTGTCCCCACCCTTGTTGTGTACACCCACATCCCATTTAAATTAAGATCCCTTTCCCACAGACCTCCCTTGCTCCCAAATCAGGATAATATAGGTGTTTTCCCCACCTTAACAGCCCTTTTATCTTCACCACACAAAGAGATCCCAATTCCATGACTCATTTACCTTTCTCTTTTCCAGAAGCCAAGCCATAACCCATCCCATCACACACCTTTCCCCCCCAGCACCCTCCCTGCAGCTCAGGCTGTGGCTGGCAGTTGGCACCTCCTGTATGGATGAGGGTGATCCGTGGCTTGGATCAGTGCTTCTGCAAAGAGGGTGTTACTGCCTCTTACGCCTCTTTGAAGTGGTTCTTGTTCCACCCATGGCTGGGAACCCCTGCTCCAGCACACGGGGCTTTCAGCAAATATTGGGGAGCAATGAAACCGTCTGATCAGTTATTCAGGAGCCGCTTAATGGCAAACAAAAACACCTACACGCAGCAACAGAGCCAGAGAACTGGCCAAGCCAGGCTCCAGAGGCTCCACAGCCCCCAGGAGGCTCCATTCAAATGGAGACTTCAAGAAGAGCAGCCGTGTTCCCAAGAAGCTGCTGCCTCATTTCCCACTGTCTGAGGAGGAGCCTCTGCTGTGCCTTTGCAAATGCCTGGGGAGGTGAGACCTGGGAGCTTCCAAGTGGCCACAGAAACTGTGGATGGTTCCAGTCCCGGCAGGCCCGGGGCAGGAGCTGCTCCGGCGGGATGGCAGCGCTCGGGGGCAGAGGCAGAGGCTCTGAGCAGGCCTGGGCTCCACCAGCCTCTGATGTGGAGCCAGAGGGGCTGTATCCTCACCCTCACCCAGCTCTTACTGACCTGGGGACATCCCAAACATGTGGGAAAGGGAATGACTGTAGTGCAGGCCAACCGTGGGACCTGCAGTGCTGCAGTGACAGGAACCCCCCCGGCTGTCACAGTCAGCCCTTGTACCCCAGAACAGAGCAGAACTGCCACCCCACTGCCACCCACCACTTTGGCTCTTTTAGAATCATAGAATTATGGGTTGGAAAAGCCCTCTAAGACCATCAAATCCAACGGCTCCTCCAGCACTGCCAAGGCCATCACTAACCCATGTCCCCAAGTGCCACATCAACATGTCTGTTAAATCCCTCCAGGGATGGAGACTCCATCACTGCCCTGGGCAGCCCATTATTCCATGTCTGGACAACCCGGGGAATCAATTTTCCCTAAACCTCCCCTGGCACAGCTTGAGGCTGTTCCCTCTTGTCCTGTCCCTTGTTCCCCGGGAGCAGAGCCTGACCCCCACCTGGTTCCACCCTCCAGTCAGGGAGTTGAAGAGAGCGAGAAGGTCCCCCCGAGCTTTCTTTTCTCCAGGCTGAGCCCCCACAGCTCCCTCAGCTGCTCCTGGTGCTCCAGACCCCACCCCTTGTATGTAAATTAGGGCTGTAACTGCACTCTGCAGTGTGGATGGTAACTGATGGTGCCAGACCCACCTCACAGACATTTGAGCTTTGACCCTTTGATTTATGACTCCACCAGAGCCGAGGGTGTGATGACATGCAGCAATATACACTTGGAAAAAATGACAGGCCCCTTATCTATGAGAAGTTTCCATTCTTTAAACCTAGTTTTCAAACAAAAGGCTCCGCTTCTCGGATGAGTAATGCCACTGTTTCTCTTCTCCACCATACAATTAACTCTCAGGCTGGGATCTCTTCAGAACTCAGCTAAGAATTGCATAAAACATAAAACAGTGAATAACAGAATTACATGCACCAGCAGGGCTGCTCCATGATCTGGTTCCTTTCACACAGTCTGTCAGTGCCCTGCAGTGGAGAAATGGGTTAATTGCATATGGCACATGGAGCCACTGCCAAACACCCATCACACACCTGCAAATCTGAGGGCAGGTGTAAACACGGGTGGGGAGGGCACAGGCAAACCCCACAGCCCCTGCTCTGCTGCCACGGGGGTGAAGAGCTGCTCTTGTCCCACCTCTGCCCAACCACACTGGCTGCAATGACAACATCCCCTCCTTTGTTCCAGCCACAAATAGTCTCCGTCTCTTCCTGCTGAGCCAGTTGCTCCTGTTATTGAAGAGGTGGAGGTGCATTCAAAAACACTCCATTTGGATCAGGGGAACTGCTCTTCCCAGGTCTATGTGTGGGTGAAACACTCTGGCCCTCAGCGGGAAGCACCTCAGTGTCCTGCCTTGCAACCCTCCACCAGAGAACTGCTCCCATCAGAGCCAAAACTATCCACAGCAGCTCAGGATGAGCCACAGGAGGAACCAGCCAGGAGCTCTCCCCCCTCTTCAGGCACTGAGCACTGCAAGAAGGTGCTTCGTGCCAGCTATAGATAATCTGCAAAAAGGAAAGCAGGAAATCCTCCCACTCCCCATCACCACCACGGCAGCAGACCTTAAAAGCTTCTTTCCCACCTCTTCCTCTTCATCCACCGTGGAAATCCATGCAGAGGTACAGAGAGCATCCTGGCTCAGAGCACAGGGAGGGCACAGCCCTGGCACTGCCTTCCCAGGAAAACCCCACCGGTCACATTGCTGCCTCTCCCACCCCCAAGATTGACTCAGGAGCAGGACTTGGGAGAAGGAGCACAGGAGATTGTGTCCTGGTTTAAAGGGAAAGAGTCTGTAAAACATACAGTCTGATGTCTTGGAGCGTCTGTTGTGCCCTTGTGAAGGCTGAGCTCTGCCAGGCCCTAGAAGGAGCATCATCACTCCGACAGGGCCTGTAGGATTATGCCACGGTGTCCACAAAATACTTGTTCCTCCAGACAGGAGAAATTCGGGAAGGCAGAGGCTGTCAAACCTCAGCTGCTGAAAGCAACCAGAGCCAAGAAATCCTTGACAGAAAAACAAGGATAATTGAGCATCAAATTTGTGTGTATAATGCTCTCCAGTAGGAAGGGGTTGTTGGATTGCACTGTCAAAGAGGTTTTACTGCACCAGAGATAAGAACCAGTGGGTGTGGGATTTTGGCTAATTATACAGTCTCTGGTGGTTTTGACTGGCCTGGTTTGGGTGAGGACATGGCCCCATCCTGGTCCCAGCACTATTGGACACATGGTCAGACGTGGGGGCCTGTGGGGAGAACAAAGGGATGCAGATTCCCCGGGAGTCTGCTTTTGTTTTCCCAAGCAGAAGAGTGACTCAGATTTCAGTGAACTCCTGTAACTCAGCCAACAACAACAACGTCCTTAGTCACAGCGATAAAGCCGAGGATCCGTGTTCCATTTGCTGGACTAAAAAAAGCTCAAACTCATCTACCCAAGGGCCAGGTTGGTCACTAAAGCAGAGACCGTGCCCTGAACCCCGAGTCCCACGCAGTGACAGCAGCATCTTCCGAGGAACAGCCTCGCTGAACTCCAGGAATGTGCTCAGAAAATCCACAGAACCAGCACGGGTGATCTCGGTGCGTGCACTATCACATCTAAGAGCTCTCTGATAACTCCTGAGTGCTCACATGTCATTCCAACGCGGCTGCTAAAGGCCTTGCAGAAATGCTTTCTCTTCCTGAGAGACGTTCCAGGGAAAAGCACGCTACTTCCTTGTGCTTAAGGACTGGCTTAACACTTCCCAGCTCTGTTGTCTCTTGGATCTGAGCTCGTTTTTCATGGCTGTGAGGTACACCCAAAGCTCATGGGAAATGCTGGAGCACAGAGTGCTCCACCTCAGGCAAAGCACTGAAACTGAGCAAAAGGAGAATTTAAGCTGACAAAGGGGAGGTTTAGATTTGATTTCAGGAAGAAATTCTTCCCTGTGAGGGTGGTGAGGCCCTGGCACAGGTTGTCCAGAGAAATTATGGCGGCCCCATGCCTGGAAGTGTCCAAGGCCAGGTTGAAGCAACCTGGGAGAATGTAAGGTGTCCCTACAAGTGGTAGGGAATGTGTCCAAACCACACTGATACCATGAGACTCCCAAGCCCAGGCTGGCAAAGCCCATTCCAATTGTACAGTCCTCCAGCTCCTAATGCTGCTGGGCTGGGAAGCAAGGCTGTTTCAGGGTCAGGTAGTGGTGTCTGTGCAAACTGGGACTCTCCGCAGGATCAGCCCAGGTATTGCTACCCCCAGCTACGGGTCGGCCTTTGTATTTTTGGCTTTATTTCCCTTTGGAGAAGGCCTCTCTGAAGTACTGGAGCACCTTGAGAAGGCAGAGGTACGAGGGGTGTTGCCAGGACACCTGAGCAGATGTTCAGCCTCCAAGTGCTCGGCGTGTGCCAGGATTCAGCATGTCCATTCATGCATGTTAACAGCGGGCTATAAATGCTCCGGGTCCTCCCCGGCCGCCAGCGCCTGAGCCTGGCAGGAGGGTGTGTGAGGACGAGCACTCACAGCTGGGGTCACCAGCACAGCTCCCAGGGCCCCCCATCCCCCCAGACACCACTGGGCTGCCCAAAGGCTCCGGCTCACAGTGGAAAGGATCAACATTGTCTACAAAAAGTATGGGGGCTGCCACCACCCCTTGGAGGAGCTCAGTCCTCTGACCCCGGCTGATGGTGGACATCTCCTGAAGAACCCTTGTTTGCCAGGCACTGGCATTGTTTTCCTTCCTGCATCGCACACAGAGCTGCAGCCTCTCCAGAGCTGCTCTGGCTGCTGTCTCCTCTGCTGCACGGAGGTGGCAACTCCGATGGAAATTTCCGTGCACTTCAAAGCACTACCTCAGGATATCTGCTTTTGTGAGAAAGTATCCCCAGTTAAAAATTAATGAAATTCACTTTTAGGATCATTTACTTTCCTCCATCTAAACAGCAGGATTTTTGCCAGCCCCTCCACACGGGGAAGGCAGAGCATTCCTGCTTTGGCACCTCGGGGACCTGGCCTCCGGGGATTAGATTGCCAATTAATATCAGTGATTAACACATTCACGATGGCTGGCTGAATCCCACCCTGGCATTTTGCAAACGCTGCATGTTTGGGGAGTGTCTTCATCAGCTTTTGAAGTTCTGAGCTGTGAGCTCCCTGCAAACCCTCAGCCTGCACTGGAAACTGGGGCTGGGCCATTAGAGCAAACATGCCCCAAGAAGCAAACATATTAAGGATTAATTAAATACCAGGCTTTATTTAATTAAGCCTCTTCATATAAGTATATAGAGGCATGAATCTGGAATGAGTATCCATTCTTGCTTACATTCCCATTTTTAGAAATGCAGTTAACCTTGGTGTTGTTTAAACCTGAAATTGGGGTGCTGTCGATCCCTCCTGCCTCCCCAGTGCAGGAACAGACAGACACAGCACTGCTGAAAGGGTGGCATGATGGTGGCATTCCCAGGGTTGGGAATATTCCCTATTCCCACAGGACACCCACCCTGGGGAGAGCTGGAAGCCCTACAAGCAACCAAAGACTTTCTGGAGTCCACAGGCGTGGACAAGTGCCAGCCCTGAGCAGTGGCAGGGACCCAGGGTGGCTCATCATCCCTCTCTCCTCTCATCCTCCTCGTGTTTTTTAATTAAAAGCTTATCCCTCCTGTTGCCTGCAAGAAAGGCTCCACAGTCTGTCCTTATCACTGCCAAGGTCTGGAGCTTGATCCAGAAAATACCAAGGCAAGTGAATGAGATCAAGTCTTAAGATCATTTTTAGGCCCTGTTCAGAGAGCACTTCCTTGCCTTCCACATCCCCCACTGGCAGTGGAGGATCACACACCGGTGTAAACCATCACCACCCTGTCCCAGCTCCAGGCTGTCCTTGTGCCAGAGCCCTCTGGGATTCTGGGACACAGTGGAGCTGTTCTTCACCTCCTGTGGAGCAGAGGGCTGGCTCTGGAATGGGCTTCGAGGTCAGAGCTTGAGAAAGGGCAGTCACAGGAAAGGGCCACCCCCAGTGAGCTCCAGGCATTGGGATATGGTGGGATATGAAGGGATGTGGGGGGCTGGTTTCTCAGCACTGGTCATGGCTCTGCAAACCCCCACCTTCCCCCTGCCCATGACAGAGATGCTCAGGCACAACATGCAGGATACCCTGTGCCCCGTGGAATCCAGCATCACCCTCCCAGGCAGAGACCTGGATCTCAGAACAAGGGTAGCAGCACTGAGCATCCCACTGTCCCCCCAAAACAAACACTTCTGGGTGCAGCACAGGCAACCCCCCACCCAGTGCTGGCAGAAGCAGCATTTTGAGCACTCCCTTTCTGGGGTATCCCTGTTCATTCCCTTCCCAGGGACCGCGCAGCCAGAAAGAACAACCGGGATATTATTGATTGGAAAATACATTAACCATAGAGAATAGAGCTTTAATTTTTCTTTCTGAACAACAATAAGGAACAGTTTACATAAAAAAACCAAAAGCATGAATAAAATAATATAAAACAGATATTATACCACAGTGTGGAATTCAGATAATCTAAGAACATTAGCAGCACTTCTACAAAGAGATTAAAAGCTGTAAGTGCTCGTTAAGCTCAGATAGAGCAACTCCCAGAGACCAAAATGGCATCAAAACAGAGAAAAGCAGCAATTCGGTGTAGGGCAACAGAAAAGTCTAATGCCAGGACATCAGATACATTCAAATCCCTGCACTGAGGGGCAATTCCCTGTCCCGCAGAGCCTGGGATGGTGCATGCCCCCCTGTGATGGCTGTGGCACCCACTCACCCTGCCCAGCTCTCCAGAACACTCTGTGCACGAGGGAAGTAACAATCATGGGTCTGAGGTTGTTGGATTTTTAACAAGAGTTTTCATTAATTCTGTTTGGAAAAACACATTCTCCTTCCCTGGCTCCTGGGAATTACTCTCCAAGGAGAAACTGAATTTCTGAGAACTTAAGTGAATCTCACATAGCCATGACAATGAAATCTTTATTCTCTCAGTATCCAGGATCAGAATTTTTAGTTCTTTATCGTCCTTAGCAGCAAAGACACACCCCTTCCTAAAACTTCCACGTTTTTAAGATCTTGTGCATAGTTTAAATTTTAGCATTGATTAAAAAAAAATAAATTACCTAAAAAAAAAGGATAATGGTGTTTTTTCCCCTTATCAAAGAGCCCTTGCTCCTAGTCATATCCAACTGCTGATGGCTCGGGAGCCACCGTGGAGAAGGGACCATGACCCGCAGCCCCGTCTGGGCTCTGCTCAGCCTCCGTGTGCAAAATCCATTTATAAAAGGAAGCTGTTAAACTACCGAACAGGAATTTAAGGTATCACTAATCTAAAATTAGACACATTTGAAGACTTCCATGGCTATTCCAAAAGTCAACATTCTCTGGGAAGTTCAGAATTCGGGCAAAGTTCAAAAGGAACCCACACACTGGGTGTGAACGGCACCGGAACGGCCTCAACTGTGGCCCACACGGCCACCGGAGAACAGAAACACGGTGTCACTGGGAACCACAACAATTCAGGTGCCCTAATCAGTGAAACAGGATTATTTGGGGCAGGCAACGAGGGTACTGACCGTGAGTGTAGATCAGAGGAACGTCTGATCTACTTCAGGGTGTCTGAAAAAACCTTTACAGGAATTTCTGACACAGCTTCTGCCGAGTTCCAACCCTTCCACAGTGCTAGGAAGTTGTCACTCCGTCTCTACATTGTGCTCTTTCTCTATCAATTTGTGCTCATACAATAGTAAAATGCTGAAGACAAGCCCAGAACTGCTCGGTACTCGGGGAAAATCCCAAATGGAGTGAAAAATAAGACAGAGGTTTTGATGACACGAAAAGCATTTTGTTCCGACTGATCAAAGGCTCAGAGGCTCCCACTGGCTGAAGATCAGCACCCACAGAGAGCAGATTTAAGATACTGTAAGATATTTTTAATAGCAAACTCAGGGGATGAGAATCCCAACACTGGTCCCATCCCTTTTCTGATGCCTGTTGGCCACAGTGGCTCCCAGGGGGCCACATGGCTACTCAGGATAAACAGGGAAAGAGAGGGAAAGCAGCCAGGCAGAGTAAAATATGTAACAAATACATAAAGAACAAAGAATGGGAAGAATCTCATTCCATAAATTGCTCTTGGCCACAAGGCTTGTGTCTCTAGGGTGGGATTTTGGGATGGGCTCAGCTTGCCCATGGGCGGGTTCCCAGCAGATCTGTGAATCCCAACCTGCCACATAAAGAACATCCCTTCCCTTGGCCTGTTTCTCACTCATCAGTGACAATGGTTGACACCTGCAGTTCCACTGCTGGCTCCAGTTGCACTACAAGGTCGTTTGGACAAAGCTAAGGGATGTTCACCATGTCAGGGGCTGGCTGAGAGCAGGACAGGGAGGCAGCAAGAATTTGCCATTCAAAAAACCCTCTCAGTCCTCACAAAAAATGTTCACAGTAAAGCAACTCAAAGACTCAAGACAGCAAGAGAAAAACTCCTAGAAAAATCACACATTTTAGGAACAAAGACAATTTCTAAAGGGTCTGCATGAGTTAACAGCAAAAGAGATGGGTACCAGGAGCTCGCTGGAAGGTTGCATCAGCAGAAAGCTCAAACGCAGGCAGAGAATCCATTAGTCACTCCCTCAGGGGGATGTGGGGCCAGGACACAAACATTCACTGGGTTTAAACACACCAAGATTATCTGAGCTGAGCAGCTCGAGCATGAGATAAACCCCAAACCCCACAGCTCTGCAGATGCTCAGTGGGGTGTGATGGGAGCTGAACAGCTCAGCCTGTGGAGCACATCCTTCCTCAGGCTCAGCTCTGGAGCGACCCAGAGCACAGAACAGGGCTGGCAGGAATTGGGATACAAACTTTGCTGCACCCCAGGGAAGAATGCAGCAGTCTCATCAGAAATGATGGAATGGCTTGGGTTGGAAAGGATCTTACAGCTCATCTCATTCCAACTCCCTGCCATGGGCAAGAACACCTTCCATGAGACCAGGTTGCTCCAAGCCCTATCCAACCTGGCCTTGAACACTTCCAAGGATGGAGCAGCCACAGCTTCTCTGGATAACCTGTGCCAAGGCCTCACCACCCTCACCAGGAAGAGTTTCTTCCTAAAATCCAATTTAACCCTGCCCTCTGTCAGTTTAAGGCACAGCAGCTCCAGTCCCTGGTCCCACAGAACCAACAACAGGCTAAAGATAGTTCCCAGCTCACAGTGCCATTGCAGGGAGGGGCTCAGCTGCACAGAGCTGCTGGGGTGAGACATTCCTCTCCCCCAAGGAGCCAGACAAGATTGCTGTATATGGACAAGCATTCCCTGGTGACAGGCTTCTCCTCCATGGCTGCACAGCTGGGAGAGATCTACGCTGGATTCCAAGGCCACGATTCCCACTGTCGGAACCGCTTTATCTCAGGGTGGTCAAGCTTGGGGGCAGAGCCACACAGGAGAGGCTGGGCCAGAGAAGGCTCATGAACAGCTGCACAACAAACCCTTTGCTTCCATTTTTAGGAGTTTATAGCCATCAGAGCCCCAAACCTCGGGGTGCCTCACTGTGGGTCTCCACAAGCACAAGAACCTGCCCTGAAGGGTCCAGAACAGCTGCCCACACTGAGGCTTGGGAAAGACACCCCAAGCAGAGCTGGGACCAGAGAACAGGAATTGTCACAGCCTGATTCTGACCTCCTGGGAACACAAAGCTGGACCTCCACGTTCAGACTCAAATGCTCACAGCAATATTAGTGAGCAGATGGTTTTCCTGATGTTTGTAGGGATTGGGGTGGAGCAGCACATGGGGCTCTGCCTGCAGCAGGGGCTGGTGAGGAGTCAGTTCCAATGCTCTGCCTGGGCCAGGGACACTCCCTCTCTACCCAAACAGGGTGGCCAGACAATCTTAGTCCCAAATTAAATGACAGACTCTTTGGACTATCCAATTTCCCTACAACACACCAAACTCCAGCTCTGTAACTGTTCTCACCCAGCAAATCCTCAGGCAAGGCACCAGACCCCACACAGCTCAAGCAGAGGAGCCCCTGCACACTCAGCACCAGAGCTTTTTTCCTCCTTTTTTTTTTTTTCTTCTTTTCCAGTTTTAAAGTCAGAACTAAGATGAAGCCAAGCTGAGGTCATGATGGTGGTTCTGCTCTGAGCTTCTTGTTGCCCCACCACCACAACTTTCCCGACAACAGACTGGCACATCATGGAATAGGTGCTATAGAAACCACACAGTTCTTAGAAGCAAAAGATTTCTCACCCCCTCCCTCAAAAAATAACCCACTTAATTAACATATTTTCTCTCTATACTGTATATATATTATATATAGACACAATTCTCTGGTAAACATGTACAAGATATTGTAAAGAACATTGAAAATGTCTATCTCCATTTGCACAACAGCACACACTCACACGCCAGCACACAAGGACACACAGTCAGGTACAATCAATAAATAAATACTTTTTTCCCCCCAGAAATTATTCAAAAAACACTGCTATTGAGCGGCCAAAAGACACTCTCAGTTAATACAGACAGCAAATATTGTGCAGAATTTCTTGGCTGTTTTTGTTTAAAAACCAAGGAAAGAAGCTTGAAAGATGTCAGAGATGTTGCTTGGTCAGACCATGTTTCAGGAGACCTGGGGGTTCCTGTCCCTCAGGAAGAGGAGGGCAGAGCACTTCCCTTCCCCTCTGGACAGGTGACACAGGCAATTACCTGTCCTAGAACCTTGAGGGCACAGGAGCAGCCTGGGATGAAGGGAGGGCAGGAGCTTTTTGCTCTGCTTGGTGGCAAGATGGAAGATTCTACACAGGAACGGGCAGATCTGAAGCTCTTTGTTTCCTGAGCTACTACAGACCAGCAGCCTTTGGGGATTTACTGCAGGAAACTCCTGCAAGGAATTTCCTAGATTGTTGTACACATCTGTTGGGATTCTGAGGAGCAGCCCATTGCTCTCCCCCTTGCCAGAGCCTCTTCCCCCAAAGGTTCAGGATGTGCCACTCTCCCTGCCTTTTCCAGCTGTGACCTCCATGTCCCAGCAGACAGAAAGTGCTCATTTTTCCACCCAATTTGTTCAAGCAGCAAACCACTTCACCACGCTCCACAGAACCTCCCTGAAGCAGCAGTTTTCTCTTGTGCAGATTGATATCTGTTTTCTGCAAGAAACATCTGACACGTGCCACGAGCCAACACAAAACAGCACAGACAGATGTTCCACGGGAGAAGGGAAAGGCCCTTTCCCTTCTGTGGGCAGCACTCCAGCAGCAGGGCAGGACCAGGGTCTTCCCTTGCAGAGGAGCAGAGGAGAGCACACACACATCACACGCTGAACAGAGGGGGAACACAAATTTTTGCAGCAAAACTTGAGAGAAAGTACCTCTAGAGAGAGAGGACTCCAACCCAGAGCCTGCCCCGTGGCCGTGGCACAGCTCTCCCAGCTGGGCTGGACCCTCCAACCACCCACACCTCTCCTTTTCCTGCATTGTTTTTACCTGAGTTGAAAAATGACTCCGACCCCTCTGCAGGGCTGAGGACACAGCAGCTGAGAGGCACTTCATGCAGTGGGCTCCAGGCTCCAGCACTGGAGTCACTGCAGGAAAAGTGGCCACACAAGTGCATCTTCCCAAAGCAAAGACCACTCAGGGACCTTGGGCTATTCTTCTCTTCACAGACGTGGGAGAAGCCCACCAAGACCTAACTGGAGACTTTTCGTGGGCTTAGGGGGCTTGGCAACACATGGAAAACTCACAGGCACCAAGGGGATTGTTTGCCCTGTCAAGCTTTGAGCAGCTGGTCTTAATGGACAGAGGAGAAGACAGGCACCATCAGAGGGAAAGCCAAGATAAACAGGAGCTCTGACTTGCCTTCTGAGGAGCCCTCCTTTCACAGGGGATGCAAAGGAATGACAGGGAGACCAGACTCTTACCACAAGCAGCTAAAGTAAGGCAGGTAAGAAAGCCTCCAGCTGGGAGTTCCCAGAGGAGGTCAGGACCAGATTTCCCTGTGTTCAGAGAGGGTTACAGAGGCTGGATATTGAAAAAACAAAACCAACAACAAACAACCCCAGTGCTGGATTTGGGGCTGTTCTGAAAATCCATCCAGAGATTAAACTGTTGTGTGCTCAGATATTGTAAATCTGTAAAATCACAAGGAGAAAACAGAGCCTGGGAAAATAAAATACTGAAGGGGATGCAACGCATCAAGGGACAAGATCAAAAGCAGAATTTCTGTGATCAAAGTCCCCCCCCTGTTACTGGCAGAACCTCATCATGTTGGTAAGAAGCTGAGGAATGGCAGCATCACAGACTGGCTGCCTTCCCACCGCCAGGAATGGCCCCAAGGAAGCAGCTTTATGTCTGGGCTGCAAAGGATGTGGAGTTCTGCCCTCCCAGCCCCCAGGCTCTGCTCTGGGATGCTGTCAATGCCTGGGCAGTTGTGGTGGGCACACACCTGCTGCCCTTCTGCTGCAGCAAGGCCAGGAGGTGACTGCCTGGTCCTGCTCCCGAGGGGTAACACACACCTGGACAGATCTTTGGTTGAGTCACTGCAGAAGGTCTGAGCTGGGGCCCCTGGCACAGCGCTTGGGGAGCCGAGGGTACTCCCAGCTCAGCCAGCAGCACGTGTCCCACTGCCTGAGCTCCACAGGTGTGGCACTTGGAGAAAGAGGAGAAGGGAGGAAGCATCGGAGGGGAGTCCCGGCTCTTTGGATGCCTCGTCTGCCCCGTGTCCTTCATTTGTTCTCGATCAGAGTCTGCACTTTATAGACAAGGTCCCGAGCCAGCTTCAGGATCTGCTTGGTGTTGTGTCGCTCGGCCATTTCTGGAACACAGACAGAGGAACCCAGAGAGGTCAGAGCTGAGCAGGCCCAGCCCCACAGCTCCTCATCTAAGTCCCAAAGCTGTGAGCTCCTGCCCACATCCCCAACACCATCCATCACAGAGACACCTGGCTCTGGAGAGCTCCTCAGGATGACGATAGCCAGCAGGAAGCACAACCTACATTCTCAGCAACCTTCAACATGTCCAGGTAGGCCAGTGCTGGAGGATGGCATGGGGATTCCCCCAGCACCACCAGACCCCTCAGAGCCCAACTGTTTAGGGACACAAGGGCTCTACCACCGTGTACCACAACCACACACTGCTCTGTGCGTGTCAAACATTTACAGCAGGGCCCAGCCGTGAGTGCCAACACCCAGCCACGTGCTGCACACCTCTGAGCAGCTGCCACGAATTCAGCCCAACAGAACACAGGCTGTACCATTGAAAAACTTGATGATGTCCGTGAAATCCATGTTGTTCTCCAGGATGATGTCCCGGTACATTTCCACCAGGGCCAGGGCTATGAAGAGCACGTAGTGAGCAGAGGAGACGTGCGCGGCGGCCCAGATGGTCTCCCAGACGGAGAACACGTCGTCGTACACCAGCTCTGTGGACAGAACAGCCCAGCACTTACCACACCAGCCATGGATTCTCACCCTCCTGACTCACAGAGCTCACAGCAGCACTGGGGAGACTCGCTGGGAGGCTTCTATCCCACAAGAACCTGTTCCAGCTGGAAGCAATAAGTCAGTCACTCGCAGGGAGACACACTCTGGCCTGCAGCAGGTGGCACAGGCCTCAGGACACACTCCTGGTGAGGCTCAGCAGCTGCTCTGGAAAAACAGGTTTGGTATCCAGACAGAACAGACAGCCCCACACAAGCCAGGGAAAAGTGAAAAGGAATTTAGAGCTAAGTTTGAACTAAGTTGCAGAGTGTGCTGAGAAGCCTGGAAGCCTGGCAGACCCTGCCCACCCCCAGCCTGGGTGGTCTCAGCACACACCTCTCTTGAAGTCCAGGAGAAACCATCGGTAGCAGAAGTAGAAATGAGTGTAATCCCCATTCTGGTGCATCAGCTCAAAGAGCTCAGAGTCCAGAATCTGTCAAGAAAGGCAACAAGAAACTCAGCAGTGCACATAGGAGGCCCCAGCCTTCCCTCTGCCTGCTTCCCTCTGCTCCCACTGCTTTTCTACTGCACCAGCTCATCCCTCCCTTTCCTGGCACACATTACTCCAGGCTGTCTTTAGAGCCCCTGCACTCCCCTCCTGCTTCCCACCACTGAAACCTTCTCTCAGCCCCTCCAACACCCCCATCTCAACACCAGCTTTCCCCCTCAGGTGTGAGAAGCCACTGTGTCCCCATGCCAGGACCCCTTACCTGGATCAGCGACCTCATGTTGGCAAAGTGGGTGTCCATGGCTCCTCCATGGGGGAAGTTCTGATTCATCCTCTTCATCAGCTCGGTGAAACAGCTGAAAGCCAGAGCCTCTGTGCAGGGAGGAGAGACACCACTGCTGGGCTGCACAGGGCTCTGCTGCACCTGCTCCCACAGCCACCTGCAGCAGGAACATCCCTCCAAAAAGTCCACCCTGTCCCCAAGTTGGGCTCTTGGGAGCCAGACAGCACCAAGGACAAAGGGGGTTCTGCTCCCCACCTCTGAGCATGGGACCCTCTGTGCAAAGAGCCACCACAAGCCTGGCAGATTCCCCCACATGATCCCACAAAGGGACAGGGAAAGCAGAGCCACCCACTCACCATCATCCAGGATGACCAGGAGAGGGGCCAGCAGGTCACACATCCCCTGCACGTAGCCAATCTCAATGTGCTGCCAGATGTAGCTGTGTGAGAGAGCAGGAGAGGTGACCAAGTGTCACTGCCTGGCACCTCCTTTGCCTGTGCCTTGCCTCCCTTCCCGGGATGAGGGAGGAAATCCCACCTGCTTATTCTGTTATCCCTGTGCTGTAAATTATTAAATTCCAAGTCAGGCATGCATGGCACAGTCCTGCATTGACACCCTGCCATGGCTGTGTCCCAGGATGTCCATTCATGGCTGTGCCATGGCCATTGCATGGAAAATCAGTGCAGGGAAAAGCAAAATGGGAAAGCAGGGCACTGTAGGGTCACTGGTTAAAGGATAGAGACTGATGGAATTTGTTAATTTATTTCTCATTCTCATCCTTCCCCCTTGAATATTCCTCTTGGTTCTCTGTGCACAATACTGCCTGCCTTGCCTTCCCATTCCCAGTGTCCCAGGAAGCACCCAGCCCTTCAGGGATATCTTCCCTTATTTGGTAAGCAAGTCAAAATGCGTTCAGAAAGGGCTCGGATCTGCTGCTGGCACAAGGGAACGATCTTTTCCAGCCTGCCCACTGGTTTTCCAAAATCTGCTGTACTGAAGGTCTAATCTCAGCAGAGATCTCCAGCTTTGGCTGTCAGATGAAGCGACAGCACTGATGGAACAGCAGCTTCTCCTCATGTTTGCAGGATGAGTAATAATATTTTATCCTTCATTGCCCATGAAGCAGTGGCTGAGCTGGAGCAGGTCTGAGTTGGTGAGTGTCTCTCAGCCAGCTCTGAGTCACAGGGACTCAGCAAAGACACTCAAAAATGTACCTGTGTACCTATCTGGCTCTCTCCTGGGGTTTTGGGTAGGCAATAACTATTCCAGCACGTCAGGTACTTCCTCATTAGCACTACAGCTCTGTGAGCTGATGCTTGTTAAAGCCTTTTCCAGGCATATTCCAGAGAGCAATGGGCTAAATCCAGTGCAGTGGATGCCCAAAGCCCAGGGAGCCTCTACCTTGGCCAAAAACCCAGCACATGGCAGTCAAGGGACAGCTGGACACCTCTAAGCATGGGACATCTCGGTCTGGGGACCGCCTTGTCCTTGGAGAGGTGGCCCCGGTGCTGGGATGATGAGGGGATTCGGGAGCAGAAGTCAAGGAGGTAAAACTCAGTAGCCAGAGCAAAGTTCAGGGCTCCAGCCTCAAGATGAATTCCAGGAATCCCCTTGACCCCCACGACTCCCACCTGCACATGACGTTGCGGAGCTTCTCCAGGTTGGCCGGGGTGAAGTACCAGTAGTTGCGGTCAC
This sequence comes from Lophotriccus pileatus, assembly GCA_035583135.1. Classification (NCBI taxonomy): domain Eukaryota; kingdom Metazoa; phylum Chordata; class Aves; order Passeriformes; family Tyrannidae; genus Lophotriccus; species Lophotriccus pileatus. The sequence goes on from JAWWES010000037.1 coordinate 9,151,079, forward strand.
AGCGCTGCACGTCCTTCTCGATGCGGTGCAGGTTCACGGTGTACATGTCCAGCAGCTCTGGCTGCCCAAAACAAGAGCAAAGTTGATTTGTTCTCAAACAAAAAGCAAGAGGAGGATTGCAAGGGCAAAGGAGCAACAGGGCAGAGTTTGGGTGGGAGGAGGGAGCCCCTCTGCACCAAACTGTGGGATCAGCATGGGGCAAATGCAGGTAAATCCTGCCCCTCTACTTGGCCCTGGTGAGGCCACATCTGGAGTGTTGTGATCAATTCTGATCTCCACAGGTCAAAAAAAAGACAAGGAGCTACTGGAGAGGGTCCAGTGAAGACCACAGGGGCTGGAGCATCTCTCTGATGAGGAAAGACTGGGGACCTGGGCCTGGTTAGTCTGGAGAAAAGACTGAGAGGGGATCCCACCAATCCATACAAATATCTCCAAGGGGTGTCAGAGGATGGTGCCAGACTCTGTTCAGTGGTGTCACTGACAGGGCAAGAAGCAATGGCCATAAACTAAACAGAAAAAGTTCCACCTCAATCCTTTCCATGGAGGGTGGCAGAGCCCTGGAACAGCTGCCCAGGGAGGGCATGCAATCTGCCTCTCTAGAGACAATCCAAACCCTCCTGGACACATTCCTGTGTCACCTGCTCCAGGTGACCCAACCTTGGCAGGGGGGTTGGACTGGATGATCTCCAGAGTTGGACTGGATGATCTCCCTTCCCACCCCAGCTATTCTGGGATCCTGTGGTTCTGTGAAATAGCGAGGCAGCCAGGAAGAAACCCACCCTGAACAGGTCCATACTTACAGAGTAGGTGACACCCGTGGAGGAGAGAGCAGACGTTTCACTGTTGGTCAGATCAGTCACAGCCACAGCCAGAGAATCCAGCTGTGGGTACAGACTCTCCATCTCTGGCTCCTCAGAGAGGTTGTCCTCACTCTCCACCAAGCTCTGCTTCTCAGCCTCGCTGTCTGCCCAGCTCTCCACCACAGTCAGGGCCACGGTGTCACACAGGGCCCCTGACGGGCCCTCACCCACGGGAACAAAGTCCACGCTTCCAACACTGGGAAATTCACCTTCCAGGCTGTCTTGGCCCTGCAGCTTCTCCTGCTGGACACCATCCATGTCTGCTTGGGCTGGCACATCGGACCCACCAGCCTTTCCCTGGGAGCTGGACGAGGATTTGTTGGTTTCCAGGGCACTGTCCTCGTTGCTGAAGCTGCGCTCGGAGAACCCTGATGTGATGGAGAAGTTTTGGGAAGAGGGGTGGCCAGAATCAGGGGAACAAGTGCCATTGGGAACTGTCCCATTGGGGACTTTGCTTTGTTTGCCATCTTCCAGCTGAGCATCTACTTCAGTCTGTTCCACTTCATCCACAGATTCAAACACCTGCGAAGTGTGAGCAGAGACACACAGGGGAGCATCACGGGAATTCAGCAAACTGCTGGGCACATAGTGCCCATATTCCCAAGAGCTGGGTACTCATGGAGCCCATGTTCCCAACAGTGGAGAGGGAGGAAAATCACCCTTTAGCTTCCTCTCCTTGGATTTGAGTTAGCACTTGGTCATTTCCACAACTCCAAACCCACAAATCCCTGCTCTGAAGGGCTCTGCTTTGCTTGGCATTATACATTGGGCAGAAAGTGATTTAAACAGGTATTAAACACCTGGGCAGTAACAGAGGGAGCAGTCACAGACCCTCAAGTGTGACAGCCATGGGGCAGAGCAGGCAGGTGAATATTCAACACCACAAGCAAAGGGCAGTTCTGACCTTAGTGGCTCCAAAGCAGGTTGGGGACTCATTTACCTCCTCCAACACTGGTTCCGTTTGCCAGAGATCCCCATGGTTATGGCTGAGGGTTCAGCCCAAGCCAGGGCAGAGCTGTGGGGACAACAAAAGGAGGGGACAAGGTGCTGCAGCTCACCTGGGTGCTGGAGCTGGAGTCGCTCTGCAGCCGGGCGTGGTTCTGTCGGTCGGAGCTGCAGCTCTGGGAGGACTGCAAGGGACAGGGAAAAGGGCAGTGAGAAGGCAGAGGGCACAGAGTCTGGGTGGGGGAGCTCAAGCAGAGGTGGCATTTCTGCAGGTGAAGGACAAGCACAAAATACACGCAGTAAATTCTCCTATTTGACCCATGAAGGACATTCCTATCACACTGATTCTGCTGTATGTGTCCCCCAGAGCAGCGCTCTGCTTCAGCCACCGTCTGCTGAGGAAGGTGACAAGAGCCCAAGTCCCAGGCCAGTGCAGTTGTCAAGAGCTGTGTGTTGGGTCTGAAAGGAGCTGCTTTCCTCTGGCCTGGAGAGAGGTCATGCTGCCTCCCTGGAGTGCAAATTTCTACAAATCTCTGTCCTAATTTGGCAGCAATGCGGCTCAGCCCAGCGCAGTTTACATAAAGGATGAAGTCACAGGCTATAAAACAGCCTCTCCAAGCATATTCATGCTTTTTTCCTTTTCTTAAAGGGCAAATATTGATGTTTTAAGCCAGACTTAGTGAAAGCAGCTCCTCTCAAAGTCACGAGTACCCTGTTCTGGCTTCCAGCTGAAGCACAGAGGGGAGGGCTGGGCTTTGCAAGCACCAGCTCCATGCTCAGCCTTGTGGATTTCCTCTGAGCCACCAGCCCTCGCTCAGAGTGAGTCCTCCCTGTTATATGAGCAGATGTGCAGAGCACAGAATGACATCACACACAAACTGCAGAATTTTAAGAAAATACAGCACATTCAGAATAGCAGGAGTTGTCCCCACCCTTGTATTGTGGGTGTTTGCTGGGCAGGGCTCTGATGGAGAGAGGAAGGGCGACAGCTTTCCTCCATTACCATGGGAGCACTTATAACAGGAAGTTTCAGGTTCAGATGGAAAAAGGGTGAGCCTTTGCCTGTGTTAACTCTGCCAGCTCCCCTCCTAGAGCCTGTTCCCAGAACAGGCACATGTGGGTACCAAAGAACCATGGTGGAGATGCCGAGGGGAAGGGAGTGATTCCTGGGGTTACAGCCATGCCAACAGTGTAGCCCAGCTCTGCTCATCCCCCTGTGAGAGCTGCATCATCCAGTTCCAAACAGCTCCTGGTTCAGACCTGCCTTCCCTGCCTCTCTCCCTCCTGGTACATACACATAGCTTGAAGGATTGGAGCTGAGCTCATCTCTTTCCCAAAGCACCCATACAAACTTCCCAGAGGGAATCAGATCAAGTCTCCAGTGCTCACCTCCCAGGCCCTGTTCATTTGGGCCTCCCCTTGCCCCCAGTGTGGCAGCCTGAGGTCACACAACCCAGCACCATGTGCTCTGCCGTGCTGGGCTCTGCTCCTCCACGGACAAAACTCTCACAGAAACATTCCTTGGACACTGTTCCCAGGACTGCTTTTCCTTTAACAGGCTTTTCCCTCCACACCCTTTGTTTTGGGCTGTGCATCTAACTCCTAAAAGCCAGTCCCACAGAGCTGGGTGTTCCCAGCTCTGTCCCACGATGGCACTGTGTACCAAGGGTATACTGAGGTTCCTCTGTGCTGAGCAGGTGATGGAAAAGGGAGCCAGCAAGTCCACTGCCCTGTTTCACAGCCCCTCAGCGCCAGGAGCATGGTCTTCCCTGCCCCTACTTCAACAGTCTTCCATGGAGCCAAACCTGATGTGCACCAGGAGTGCATCAGGTAATGAGCACCTCATTCTCCAGAAACACCCACAAGAAATATCTCACAGGACTGGTGAGAGTGTCTGGATTTGGCTATGTGGCCCCAAAAATGAGCTACAGGGTCCTCTGCCAGGAGTCCCTGCCTTCTCCCTGCTGCTCCTGGTTTCAGTCCCTCCACACCCAGCACCCCCATGGGGTCACGGATCTGAGCTCTTCAGTGCTGCTGGGACACTGAGGCTGTGGCAGCCAAAGCAAATTGGAGGTGAGACCCCCCAATCTGCCCCTCAGCTGCAGCCCACAACCTCTTGGTCAGTGAATACAACAGAGTTTGGAACTGGGTCACAGCACAGGAGATCCCTGCTCCTACTGCCAAACACTCTGGAAGGGCAGGTGAAAGAAAACAGGTGAAAAAGCTCCAACTTGCACAGATGAGTGAGCACTGAGGCACAGGGGGGCAGAGCCAGGGAAGGAGGGTGGGCAAGACCTGTGTCTCCATCCAACAGGAGAGTTGGACACAGCTCCCCTGAGCCCCCACAGCCTCACCTCGTTGCTGATGGTCGAGTCCCTGTGCATCATCCTCTGGATGTGGGAGTCCAGGCTGGCCCCCGAGGAGCACTTGGCCAGCGCGGCCGCGTGCGACTCCTTCTCGCGCTGCCGGACGATGGCCTCGCAGCCCAGCCACTCTGCCATCGTGTGCTCGTAGCAGGCACGGGTCTGCTCGTCAGCCTGCAGCGTGGGGGGACACAGGGGCTGGGAATGGCTGTCCCTGGAGAGCCCAAACCCAGCCCCTCCTGCACCCCCAAACAGCCTCGCACAGAGGAGCGAACACTCGTGTTAACTATGCCGGGATAGGACACAGTCAGCGATCTTCTGCACAGTGCCTGACCCACAAAACCTGGCCAAAATTAGGATGGGAAATGCCCATCCATCTCCTCCCTGCCTTTCCAGTGGAAAAATGCCCATCCGTCTCCTCCCTGCCCTCCAGAAGTGTGCAGGGCACACATATGAGGCATACATATGAGGAATCAGGAGCTGCACAGAGCAGTGTCAAGCTTGGTCCTGTCAATTCCTGCTGATCCGAGTCTTTCTCCTGCTCCTGCCTACAGCCCAGTCCAGAGAGGACACGATGCCCTGTTGGCTCACAGGGTGGGCTCTGCAAACAGACCCTTCAAGCTGTGCAGTACCCAGGACACATCAATGCCACACTGCTGAGCTGGCAGCACACCCACACCAACCTCCTTTCTCTCCGCCTCCGTCATCCCAAATTGGTAATGGCCCAGCAGGAAGGGCCAGACAGCCTTCCTGATCTCGTGCTGGATCCCGCCGTAGTAGATCAGCCGCAGCAACTCCTGGTCCTCGTAACTCTGTGGGAGGAGCTCAGTCAGTGCACAGACACACCAGGACATGGCCCATTGGGTGTAAGGTCCAGCCATGCCACCTTTCAGTACCTGGAACACTGTCCAGACCCCGACTGCCCCCAAACCCACTGCCCACCTACTGCAGATGATCCCTCAGATCCCTGCCTGGGCTCAGGTAGAGCCAGAGGCTGCTGTGGGTGGACATTTTAGCTCATCACACCAAAAACTGGCCCATCAAAGTCACGGAGGGTCACTGCAGCGCCTCTGAGCCCGGCAACACAGCAGGCCCCCTCTCAACACCACAGTAATCAGGTGACAGACACTGCCCAGGTGGGCTCTGAACAGAAGCAAGTCTAGGAGAGCAGCTTTCACAGAGCTGGTGTGTCCCCACAGCCCTGGCCCTACCGTGCTGTCCTGCAGGTATCTCTGCCAGATGTCCACAGTCAGCCCCGAGCTGGCACTGCAGGGGACATCAGAGGACACGATGTTGTGGTTCACCAGCGCAGACAGGTGGGTTCTCACTGTGGACAGGTGTCTGCAATAGGCCAGCCCTGCAGCAGGGAAAACCAAACATTCAGCCTTGGAATTCAGGGAGCCACGAGGGTGAAGAGCAGGAGAAAGTTCTAGCGAGTCTGTTCTTTGAGGGAGACCCTCTGAAGCCACATCCCAAAGCAGGGAGTCCTACTGGGATAAGTCAGTGTCTCATCATCTTCTTGTACCACCAGTCCAGCTGCTTGCTAGGCTCAAGTCCAAGGATCAGAGTTCTGGAGTTTGCTCCCCACCCTGAGCATGTGCACAGAATGATCCCAATACCCCTGGTCACTGCCAGCTGCCTGAACACCACTCCCAGCCTGGAGCCCAGGGCCTTATCCCTCACCCATCACACATCTCATGGCAGCAGGGATGTGGCAGGTACTCACAGCCATAGAAGGCCCGGGAGAGGATTTGATACTTCATGTTGTCACACAGGAGCTTCAACGGAGCTCTGCCAACAAAAACACAGGGCATGTGAGGAGAAGAAATGCTCCTGTGCATCCCCTCAGCCTGGCTTTGATCTGACTGATCCGGCTGTGCCTGCAGAGATGCATCACAGGACCCTGCTCAGCCTCAGAGCAGCAATTCCTGCTGCCAGGATACAGCCACAGAGCAGCTGAGATGTCCCAGATGCAGGGATGCCCTGGCTTTGCCATGCCCACGTGTCCCAGGGGAGCGGCAGCTCCTCGTACCTCTCGTGGCTGCAGCCGTTGGCTGGGCCCCCGTCCGAGGAGCCGCTCTGGGAGCAGGAGGAGCAGGAGGACTTGCGGGTGCTGGGCTGCCACATGGGGGGCAGGACAGCCCCCGGCCCATCCATCAGGTCCTGGGGCACTGCAGGAGTGAAGAGGAGCATCAGGAACCATCTAGCACTGCCCCTGGAGCCAGGGACACACAGGGGTCAACAGAGAGCTTTGATTAGCAAATGCAGCATCCCACTCTTCCCAAGGAGGCTCCAGCAACCAGGCAGGGCCCACTGCAGGGAATCACAGCACCAGCACTGGTGAGCTCAGGAGAGAGGAAAGGGAACAAAGAGCATTGATGAGAGAACCATCTGCTAATTAACAAGCTCATTCAGAAAGCTGGTCTTAAACTGCTTTGTGCTGACCAAGGCAGAAACCCAACACCCAATGCAGAGACTCCAGAGAGGGGGCTGCAAAAGACTGAAACAGATGAGGAAAAATAGGATTGAAGTCAACTGCTGTCCCAGGAAGAGCAGATCACTGGCAGGGAAAAGCCTCCACCTCTCAAACACTAGGATCCCATCCAAGATTCGGGGAAAGAAGGGAGCACCGAAATCACAAGACAGGAGATGAAGACATGGATGAAGAGGTTGAGAGGGACAGCAGGAGCTCTTCATGTTGTCACTTGTTAAATCCTGCTTAAACTTGAAGTTCTACTGCAACAGCCTCATGTCCTGCTCAGGTAGTGCCCATACACTGGCCAGGAGATGGAGAATAATCCTATTTACTCGTGCTTGGAAATTAAATCATGATAAAAATTCCATCTTCTAGCCATGAGAGGGTTTCCTCACACCCTTGGTCTCACTGACTCTCCCTGCTCGTGGTGTTGAATAGGTGGTACCCTCCCACTGAGCTGATGGGTCAGTGATGGTCAGCAGGGACAGGGACACCTCTGCAGGACCTGTCAAGTGACAACACAGGTGAGCTGAGTGCCAGACACAACCAACCACAACAGTCCCATTACACTGGTGCTGGGAGGTCCCCAGAGCAGCACGGGGAGGTCGGGATGTGATGAGGAGGCTCAGACACCGTTTAGGGATCACCACCACACTGCTTGCAGTCGGAGTCCTCGTCATCTTCCCTCTCCCAGCACTCACAGAGATCACAGGTGCACGGAATGGGTGAAAAGTACCATTAATGGCAACTAGAGACACAGAGAGAGGACAAGGGCACAAATGAAAGGGCAGAAAGGATGAATCTGTAGACAAGAGAGAATGATGCAGTTCCACCCCCCTCTGGGAAGGTCCACAGGAACAGCACAGGCTGTGATGACGCCAGCTGAGGAGATGGCAGCAATTTATTTCACAGAAAATGTGGCCCCCAGCATGGAATTTTAAGGGGTAGATCAAAAGGCAGCCACAGAAAGGAGCATCTCTGCTGTTTTAGCTTCAATCAGATTTTTATCTGACTCACTGAATTGCGTTAGTCAGCTAAAGGCAGGGAGAGGCAAGTATAATCTTAACTGATGTTAGGGAGGAGTCACAAGGGATGTGATTTCCCCCTTATAGCCTCAAAAACATAGAAACAAGGTTTTGATCAGATTTCACAGCTTTTTAAAAAACCCTCCACAAGTCTTCTATCTAAAACTGATAAAGTCACCTATGATGTCCCAAAGGTCATAAAAAGCTTCTTGGTATCTCACAGAAGAGTGAGGATGAATGTAAAGATATTTCAGCCAAGCTCAACTCATTCACCACCGGACATCAAGAGACATTTGTGGTTTGGTGCATCCAGCAGAATCCCCTCCCTTGCCCGTGAGTCAGGGCCTGAAGACACATGGGAGAAGGGTGCTGTGACCTCCCCTTTGCACTGCAGAAGCCACACTGAAGGAACATCACTGGATTTAGTGCAGCACTGGCTGAGCTGGCCTGGGACAGCAAGAGAAGAATCAGCCCTGGGGGCTTGTGATGGTGAAAAGTGACCCCTGAGTGACCAAAGTGAATCTTCCTACTCAAGTTAGGTGTAAGAGGGTTTTTTTCTGCCCATTAAGGCTGTTGTGGCTGTTGTGCAGCTGCAGAAACAAAGGACTCAACAGCAAGTGGAAGGTTGAAACAAAAATCCATAGACAGAATCATGGAATGGGTTGGGAGGGACCTTAAAGCTCATCTCATTCCAACCCCTGTCATGGGCAGGGACACCTTCCACTATCCCAGGTTGCTCCAAGCCCCATCCAACCTGGCCTTGAACACCTCCAGGAATGAAGCAGCCACTGCTTCTCTGGGCAACCTGTGCCAGGGTCTCCCCATCCTCCCAGGAAGGAATGATGGCACCGAACAGGCAGCACTGACACAACACAAGCTCCTCATCTGGAACCACCTCCCGGTTTGCCATGTGCCCGTCAGCAGCTCATACACCCTGTGAGAACCCCCCAAAACTCTGCCCTGCACTCACCAAACTCAGCCTGTGTCCCGGGGTAGATTATCCTGAACACATAATCTGTGGCTTCGTCGTCCTCCTTGTCGGACGCGGACTCGGAGGAGCCCTGGGGGCTTCGCTTCCTCAGCTTGGGAAACACTTTGCCCTGGGGGAACAAAACCAGCCCTTCATGAGCTGCCCCACACTCGCTTCCTGAGCTCCTGCCCCACCACAGCCAGCACAGATTTTGCACATTCCCTGGGCTGGAGCAGCCTTTGGATTAAGCCTCCCGTTACAGGGTGGATCAAACCCGCCGTGCCCCGTGGCCAGCCCTCCCACACCATCCCCCTGAGTTTTCCCCGTGGGTCTGTTTAGCTGGCCAAAGCCATGAGCTAAAACAAACCACCGTATTTTTAAACCCACCTTCCTTATTAATTTTGGGAAGGGGATTACTTAAAACACAGAAGCCACTAATGCCAGGGTAGAGGGTTCTCCCCAGCAGCTCCACTTTGGACACTCCCCATGGGAACACCAGCAGGAGCCCCAGGAAACAGCCCAGTTTCAGAGCACCCACCTTCCCCCGCTGTGACCAGAGGGGTGGGTCCAGCTGCCCGTGGGGCAGGAGGCCGTTCTCCAGGCAGGACAGGAACTGCAGCAAGTGCCCTCCTCGGGGGAACCGCAGCGGGGGTCTCTGGATCCCGTCCTGGCTCACCAGGACCACCGTCCCACCACTGTCTACTATTGGCAACAGTGACAGCAGGGAGGAGAAGAGACGTCAGCGAGGGAAACAGCACCAGTCCGAAAGGCAAAGGGCAGGAAAGCTCAGGGAATTGTCATTCTAGCATGGGGAAAAAAAGGACTTTCTTCCTTGTAATGGACTTGGAGAAGAATCCAAGCAAGTCTGGGGCCCTGGAGAAGGTTTGCTGGGAATTACACCCTTGGAAAGCAGAGCGCCCTCCTCTGCAAGGAGCACTCCCAGCCAAGCACTGCAGCCAGGAGCTGGTGGAAAGGTTTTCTTGGAAGCATTTACATCACAGTGACCACCCAGAGCTCTGGACATCTGCCCTGGAGCCAAATCCAAGCTATGGGCACTCCCCAGAGGTCAGGAATCAGGGTGTCAGGATGCCACAGCCTCCAGCAGCCCCTGCTCTGGCCTTACCTTGCTGGTGACAGTGCAGATAAACGATCTCCTCCAGGCGAATGGTCATGGCATAGTCCCAGTACACGCTGGAACAGAGACAGGGAAGCCATGAGCCTTAGGGATGTGAGAGGCTCTGCTCCTGCCCACATCAGCTCCAGATCCTGCCTCCAGACACCCTGGTGATAGGGGAAGCCATGGAAAGGAGGAGGTCCCAGAGCAGTGACACCAGCCTGGTGAGTGACAACATCCCTCCAAAACCAGTAACTGTCCCTGTCACCTCAGCTCAGCCAGGGCAAGTCCAGTCCCACCTGCCCCAGGTGGTTTCTGTAACCTCACACCATTCCCAAACACAGACAACATGCCTGTGAATCCTTGCAATTGCAGGGAGTGAAGTGGAGCCCTGCAGAGCTGAGCACTCCCTCCGGGCACCCCAAGGACTCTCTACCCTGCTGCAGGGCTGGGAGAACCCCAAAAAACCATCTGGAGCAGCCCTGGAGCCCCAAGGGAACATGCAGTGCTGTCCTGGGCTGCTGCTATGCTGAGTTCCTGCCCCCAGGGAGGGGAAATAAACCCTCACAACTTTTCTTTCAGGGTTTCCTTCAGAGCTGACAATAGATTTGGTTGCAGCTGCTTCTGTTCAAGAACTGCCTCAGCACAGGCACCTCAAGGGGTCTGAGAAAATCTAGAACATGCTGGATTGCTGGTGGCCACCAGACAGGGCAGAAGGGCAGAGAGGGCCAAGAGGAAGCCAGGGAAGGGGATGTCTCCAGGGTTTCTCCTGTGGAGAGCCCAGCACTGCTCTCTGACAGTGTCAGCACTCCATCACATCCTACTTCTGTGCAACAAAGCAAGTTTCCAGATCCTGAGCAGCATCATCTGCCACTACACAAAAATAGTGCTTAAATAACATTTAAAATGGCTTGTGAAGGCAGTGAAGGACAGAAGGGGTGCAAGAGTCACTCCCTGTACAATCATACTTACTGTGCCATCTGCCTCCTCTCTTCCTTGGTCACGTCTTGACACTGGGAAGTTTTAGAACTTAGGCTGATGCCCAAGTCAAGAACTCAGAGAAGGAATGTAGAGATGAAAATAGCATTTTAGGGGGAGGGTACCAGGCACAACTGAATGGCCCAGGGGCCAAGAAGAAAGGGGAGATGAAAAGAACACAGGTAAACAACACCCAAAAAACTGCAATTGAGAATGAACAAAGCTGAGACCAAGTTCTGCTGAAGAAGATCTCTAGGTCAAAGCATCAGTGCTCTAAACATTCCCACTTTACTGGAGCTGCTGGAAAGGGATTTTGTTTCTCAGGCAAACCAGGACCTGGCATGATCCAGCCTGTGAAGGATTGCAGCTGTCAGGGGAAATGCCAGCAGTCCATCAGGCAATGCCAGGGAAAAGAGCTTGGCCACACAGTCTGCCAAGCAAACTAAGCAGACCTCAGGGCCTCTGGAGGAACAAGCTCCAGGGACTCCAATAAATCCAAGGGACTCTGAATGCCTGCATGAAGGACCACCAGAAAATGGCACACACTGTCACCAAGGTCTGATCCTCTGGGAACTGTTCATATTCCCTCTCTGAAGATTCTCTTCCTTGTTTATGAGCTCCTCGTCTTCCCAGATTAAATAACCAGGATAAACCTGAGACCATTCCCCTGAAAAATCCCTGAGGGCAATAAACGAAAACCAGTTTGTGTGTGTTGGAACAAGCCCCAGCTCCCTCACTGAGCACTGCCCAGCAGAAATGGGCAGTAGCTCAGTGTCTCACTCCAGCTCCCTTCACCCTCCCCAGGCCTCCTTCCCCGTCCCTTCCCATCACAGACTTGAGGATGATGGGTTTGCTTTGCAGTCACCAAGAAAACACTGCTGGTTTGGACACCAGGTCCAAACTCTGACCCTGGGGAACATTTGCACCCCCTCTGCTCCAGTCACCTCTTCTCATAATCCAGGTCCCCCACAGAGCCGTTCATCAGCTGGTTCGGGGTCCACTTCAGTGCCATGATGTCGGCGGTCTGGTGAAGGGACAGATATCCCGGGATTGCCTCCATGTCATCTCGCTTGAGGGGAGAAACACAGGGACAGAGTGAGCTGGAAAATGCCAGGAACATGAAGCACCACCCCAAGCTGCCCCAGGCTGAGCCTTGGAACCAGTTCTGGCCCCTCACATAGCCCTGCCTGCTGCCCTGAGCCCACCCACTCACCCACAGTGAGAAACCCACTGTGGCCTCAAAAACCTCCTGGCAGAGATGCCAGGACACCTCCCCAGCTTGGGATAGGGCTGAGAGCAGCTGCCCAGCAAGGAAAACTTAACAGCTCCACCTAAAAGCAGTTTGCACTTCATTTATTTGACTACAAGAAGCAGGATAGGACAGGAGGGGGAGTTTTATGGTAAAGAGTGGGCAGGGAGAGGAGCCTGCTTCTACTCAGACCAGAGCTCTCCCATTCCACTGGGAGGATCCACATCACCAGGACCTCCACAAACACAGTCTGCTCACTGCCTTCCCAGATCAAAAATGAGCCTGTGCATTCCTCCACTGAGGAGCAGTTTGGGGTAGAAGGAGCTGTTGAGGGGCAGAGCAGCACTTTCAAGCCCAGATGCCCCAGCAGGAGCTCACCGGCTGCACCAGGACGTTGTTCTTGCCGTAGAGGAGCGTGGCACGGGAGTTCTGGTGCAGTGACTCCACGTAGTCCCTGGCAGACAGCGAGGGCCTGTCATCCATGCTGCCACTGGAATGTCTTTTCTGAATCTGGAAGAGAGCCATCCACAAATGTGAGGTGAGCACACACACCTCTGGCTTTCCAAAAGCCTCTCTTGAAGCTCATTCCCTCCTCACTTACACACTTAAGCCACTACCAGAACTCTTCCCCTCAGAGTCCTCTAAGAGGATTCCTGGCTCTGGCCAAGGTAATTTCTGTACTTATAAAAGCCCCAGGAGTGTGCTTGATTTGCAATAAGCATTGCAGACTCCAGCTGCCCTTGCTTTTTGTTCACGCACGATGTTCCCAAGGGGCACAGACCCCACGATGCCCCCGTGCCCCGGCAGTCTCCGTGGACCGTGCTCCCAGCACTTCTGGCTCAAAGGTTTCCCTCATCAGAGGGCCCCAAAGCCCTTTTCAAACACAGGGAGCATGGAGCCCTGGCTGTGGCTCTGGGAGGAGCCCAGTGAGGGGCTGTCCCCCCCACTCACGCAGAGCGCCGGGCGCTTGGTGGGCGAGTCCTGCCGGCAGTGGGAGCTGTGGATCCGGTGCCGCTGGACCAGCTCGTCCGCCGAGGGGTCTGTCCAGAAGTGGTCAGCGGTTTTCATCTTCGTGTACTCCAGTGCACAGGGCCCCACTGCAGAGGGGAACAGCCCAAACATAAGGGAGCCACCGGAACGCTGTGGTCACCCCCCAGATCCACAGAGAAAACAACTGCATTTCACACCCAGACCACAGACCTGGGAGCACAGGGTTGGAAGGAAAGCAGGGTAAGAGGGAAGTGTTACCCAGTAAAGATGCAAGAATTGGCCCATCCACAGGATCCATCAGAAGAGCCTCCTTCTCATAGTACTTACTAGAAGAAATAAAAGACAGCAGAAAGCTGGAGCGCTGCAAAATGGGACTGTGAAGTTACAGACAGTGGTTTTAAATCACTGGTATGCCCTTCTCTTTCTGTATCGCCCCTTGGTGGGAAAAGGGCAAAAAGCCCTTAACAGGCTGTTTCTCTAGCTGTGAAATTCCTGGAGAACAGACACCTTCTGCAGCACATTGCAAATATCACCACCTCCTAACAAAACCTGCCCAAGACTGGAGATCTTCCCCAGGACAGGTCACCTCAGCAGAGAGATCCCAGAGGACAAAGACAATACAGTCTCTGACAACCCAACCAGCAGCAGGGCAAGTGTGGCCTATCTTTATTTTAGGGAGTGCACAGTGGCCACCAGCAGCAGGGTCTCCATGATGGGCACTGAGTGACACAACTGGCCTGTCCCATCCAGTGACATCTCTGGCCCATTTGGACACAGCTCAAACAGCAACGCCCCCAGTGCCATCAAAGGGGCAGATGCTGGCAGTGACCTGGGACAGGTAAACGGGTGGTCTGTGCCTGCACTCACCTGCTGTTCTCTACCAGGTAGTGCACAATTTTATCCAAGACCTTTTCGAAGAGGGCTGTGCGGATCCAGAGGTGCTTGATGGCCTGAGGAGACAGGTTGGGCAGCTTCGGCACCTTGCGCACGTTCTCTGGGACACCCTGGACTTGGTTTCGCCTTTAGAGGTGCAAGACAAGAGAAAATATCATCACTGGCTCATCCCCGAGCTCTGCGGGAGCCCAGGGCACTCCCACACCTCAGGGTTTTGGTGGTGCTGGGGGAGCTCAGGGAACTGCTTGGGACAAGGCTCTGGAGATGCTCCCTCCATCTATCCCACCCTCTGCTCCAAAAGGCCACACCTGCATTTGGAACCAGACTTACTAAATCAGTTTCCCACTGTAAAGACACCCCAAAACGAGCCTCTCCCTCAGCAGAAGCCTCCAGCCCACACACTTTTCCACATGTGTCTGAGGACAGCAGTTCAGAGGCAGAGCAGCTTATCTTAGGACAGCATAAAATTCCTGCCCCAGGTAGCTGCTCCATCCATCTCCCTCGTTCCTGTCCAAGGATGAGTGAGCCGCTCTCAAACAGCAGTTGAGTTACTGCAGGTTCAAGCCCTGCACATTGAGACAGAGCAAATGTGGTTCCACTTGACTTAGTGAACTGGCCGATAAACCACGACAGCTCAGGAGCAACACACTCAGCTGTCCCTGAGGCACCAGAGAAGGGGCAGAGGGATAAGAACTTGCCCACCCCTGCTTAAACCACAGGCACAACTCAGTCTCCTAGGAAAGCAACCAGTTTGTTCAAAACAGAAAAATCCCAGGGCAAGACACTGCTCCACTGAAGGAGCAACACCCTGTGTTGAGGCTCAAGTTGGACCTGGCCATCCCCAGCCATACCCAAACCACACCCTCATCCCAAAACACGAGTGACCAGGGGACTGACAGCAATGCCAGTGCCTTACGCGTTCTCAATGAGCTGCTCCAGGTCTTGCACCTTCTTGCAGAGCTCCTCTGCCAGGGGGAAGCTCTTCCCCACCTTCATGAAGAGCGCGGCGATCTTGTTGCTGCGCAGGAATCCGGCCGCCCTCCGCTTCAGGCCGTGCAGGACACAGGATTCCACGGCAGCTGCAACAGAGCACAGACCTCACTAGGGCACCTTCCCCACGGACACAGGCTGGGAATGCTGAGGCTGTTCAGCCCAGAGAAGAGAAAGTTGTGTGGAGACCTCACAGCCCAGTCTGAGGGCGTGGCTGGAACAGGATATTTCACTCCCTCCCTGTGCTGGGATGGTCCAAGCAAGGAGAAAGCTCAGGCACGCTGAGGGTTTCTAAAGCAACACAGGAATTGGGGCAATTTTTCCCCCAAAAATCTCAGTGTTCACACAAACGTTTTTCCTGAAAAACTGAAAGGAACAGAGAAACCCGGAGATAAATCCCGGGCAACACCAGCAGCTTGCAATGACTCCACAGAAATACGTGCACATGCACAGGCTCCACTGGCAACCTGCTTCCCAAACCCCTTGGGAGGGCTCCGGATGGATGTCTAGTGCCAAACACAGACTGATTAAACAGCCTGATCAAAGCACTGGAAAAATCACACAGACCTACAACTCCCCCCATGCCCTCCCAGGGCTCCAAGGAAGGAGCACACACCCTAAAAGCACCTTGTCCATGCTAAATCCAAGGATAATGGTAGGTTTTTTAAAACCTAAAACACGACTTTTTGAGCTCAGGTCATAACTCCTGTCACCACCAGACACACTGTGAAGAGATTCTCTCCATCCCTCAGGATAAAATCCGCAGCAGAGCCATGTGATGCAGAAGCCCTGTGCAGCTACACCCAGGTAAAGTGGGAGCTTTGATGCCTGGCAAAAGACATCTAAAGGTATTTCTGAGCTCCCCAGAGCACTGGCGTGATTCAAACCCCTCTGGTTGAGCAGACTCAGCATCGATGTGGACACCAAACCCTCGGCTCACACCAGCCCCCCAGCCCTGCTCCCAGTTCTCCATCAGCCTCCCAGGGCAGCCCGGACTGACAGATGCCAACTCGTGTTTGTCTGCTCCAAACCCCCACCTGGCAGGAGAAGGGGGGGCAGGGGCTGCTGCCCTTTCCTGCCACACCACTGCTTCCACCCGAAGGGCTTTGCAGTACACTGGCCACGCAGAGGGTGGGGAGGGCTCTGTGAGGAAGGCAGTCCTCTCCGGGGAAAAGGGCAGCTCTGGCAGCCAGAGCCAGGCTTGCAGCACGCTCTGCTTGGCAGGGAAAGAGGTTATTTATAAGCTCACCAGGCTCCTGGAGAGCCACAACACCGAGGAAGGTGCACGTACCATTCAAATGAGAGAGGAAAGGGCAGCAGCAGCATTAAGGAGCCAGAAGGGACCAACGAGCCCTTCGTGCCTGGATGCCTCAGCTCCACGTCGCAGGAGCCTATAAATAATCCCCTCGTGCTGCACAGAACAGCAGGGAATGAGTCACACCTGGGAGTCTGCTCTGCTCTTTCGATGCCGCACAAAGGGCCGGGAACCGGCTCCTGTCTTTGATGTGGGGGCCCAGCAGGGAAGGAGAAAGGCTCTTGGAGCAAATCCAGAGGAGGGACACAAAGCTGGTAAAGGGACTGGAGCACCTCCCCTGTGGAGACAGGCTGGGAGAGCTGGGGCTGATCAGTCTGAAGAAGAAAAGGTGGTGTGGAGACCTCACAGCACCTTCCAGGATCTGAAGGGAGTACAAGGGAGATGGAGAGGGACTGTGCATCAGGCACTGGAGTGACAGGACAAGGGGGAATATCCTCAAACTGAAAGGGCAAATTTAGGTTAGATATTAGGAAGAAATTCTTCCCTGTGAGGGTGGTGAGGCCCTGGCACAGGGTGCCCAGAGAGGCTGTGGCTGCCCCATCCCTGCAAGTGTCCAAGGCCAGGCTGGACAGGGCTTGGAGCAACCTGGGATAGTGGATGGTGTCCCTGTCCATGGCAGGGGGTGGAATGGGATGAGCTTTAAAGTCCCCTCCATCCTAAACCATTCACTGATTCTAGGAAAAGGCAGAAGCCCCTCTGCTCTCCAAGGCAGAAAAGGAGACCTCACCACCCCCTCCTTGTTCTTTTTAGTCTGTGGGTGCTCCAATCCTGTCCAATGGTGACAGCGCTGCACGAGCCTTCTTGGAGCAACCTCTTCAAAAGCTGCTTCTCATCACGTCTGGCATTTTCTTCCCAGCCTCCAAATTAACGAGCTGCCCTGGAGTTCTTCGTACAGGGAGCAGTGAGGCTCCCTGCACTCGCTGCCTGCAGCCCCTGCTCAGCAGCAGCCCCTCAGCCCCAGCACGTGGGCACAGTGGTGGTACCTCAGCCAACAGCCCTGCCAGGAGATGGGCACAGCCACCAGACGGGCTCCAAACAGGCACAGCCTCCCCCACTTCCCAGGAATCCAGGGCTCGTGGTGTCGGAGCAGAGCTCCTGTTCCATGCTCCAGCCTCACTCATCCAACAGCTTGAAGTGCTTGCCCTGCTCACGGCATGCTAATTAGTTTCAAATTAGTTCGAAATTCATCAGACACCCCCAGTCTACCAGCCAGGTCCCCCCCACTTCTACAAACGCTGCCATGAGGCAGACTGGACACCTGAAGCTGCTTTTCCTGGGCAGTGACTGTCCCAGTCACACATTCTCCATCCACTTTGAGTGGTTGACAGAGTGGCACAGGGGGGCCACAAGAACAGAAACAATCTAATTTTGCCATCCTGATTGTAAAGTCTCTCCAATGACCAAACCTGTGACACATTCCACCTGGAACAAGGTTGCTTCTGTCCTGCTCCCCCCTACCTTTGAGGTACAAATACTCCCCCTCTCCTGCTCCCCAGCCCTTGTTCAGAGGCCCCCAAGCACATCTCACAGCCCAAAGCCAACAGCTCTTCAGGGAGACTTTTAGAGACCACTTTGCCAAGGTTTTGATGGATACATTCTGAAACACTTCCACATTTACAACATTTTTATACCAGTAGGAGAAAAATAGGTAAAAAAGCAGGTTAGTAAAAAGCACAACTGCCAGAAAACAAGCCCCAAACCAGCCCAGCATCTGAGTAGATTATTCCACAAACTCCATCTAAAATTCTCTATCAGCCTCCAGCCTCTCTGCTCCTGCTCTCTGGCAGACTGCAGACTCCTTTCCATGAATTCCTATTCCATCATTGCAAAGAAATATTCGGACTTGACAGACTTTCAGTTGAATCAATTCTCAGGGGGAATTTAAAAGTAAAATATTATTCCTAGTACTTCCTAAGTGGCTGCACACACCACCAGCAACCCTCCCTCTTGACACATCTCAATATATTTCAGGCACGGGGCAAAGGCCTCAGGGACTCTGACTGCTGCCAGAACAACTCACCCCCTGGCACCAACCCCCTCCCCAGCCCCACACTCCGGAGCTGGAGTGTATTCCCAGGAATGGCACATGGCACAGCAGGGAAAGCCCAGCACCAAGAGGGTCCAGCCCCAGCCCAGGTCAGCGTCCTGCTGTCGGAGACTCACCGCAGAAGGAGATGATGTGGCTGCTGTCCTCGTGCACAAACTTCCTCGTCACTGCCTCCTCCATGATCTGCTTCACCTGTGGCACAGAGGCAGATGGGGAAAACATGGAATTTCAGCCATGCACCAGCACAAGGAGACCTGTGGTGGGGTGGGCACTCAGAAATCTCCTCTGCTCCCTGATTTTTCCAGTGGTACAAGGGGTCTTGTGGAGTACCAGTGCAGCTCTGCCTGCTGAGCATCACCAGCTGTTTCAGAAAGTTTCAGAAAGGGTTGTTTCACTTCTGAGAAACTTCAAAGTAGGCAAACAATGAGCAGAGAATTAATTGCAGGAATTGAGCATTGTTTAGATAACAGTCTTCTAATAAAGGGCAAGCAGATCTCATATTTAATGCTCTTACAGTATTTTTCCGTTCCTTCATCTTATTCCACAAATTTCATGTGACTTGGCTGTCCCAAATGACTGTAACTATCCATCAATGCCTAATTCAGGGGTCACCTGGCACCAGCTGTGCCCAGGAATGCCATTTGCATGGCAATGCCAGCAGCTCTGCCCTCACTGACTCTCACTGCAGCGAAGCTGACACTAGTGCACATCAGGGGCATGATTAGGGGATGAAAATAAATAGGAACCCACATAAATTAGGAGGGTAATTTTTGCAGAGAGAAGAGAGGAGGTCAGAGCTGCCAGGTAAGCAGAGTGCAGAGGTGGTGACTTCCATCCCCAGCTGCACCCTCCCTAACCCAGCTGAAATCAGCAGAAGTCCAGCTGAATCTTTGCTCCTTAAATGTTCAGTTCCCAACCCTTTTTCCTGTTTAACACAGAGATGCCAGCGTGCCCAGATCTCCTTTCCAGTGCCTCTATAACATTTTGATTTTCACTCCCTGGTTTCAGAAACCTCAAGGGAGAGAGTTCCCAGTGCTGTGGGCATAAGGGAGGCTCTGCTTAACAAGGTGTTCCCTCTGAAGGCACAGGGAGGAGGGAAAAACAGCAGGTCAGGACTTAGCCAAGCAAACCTTGGATGTATGAGAGACCTTTAATAGCATCATTTGGGAAATTAAACTCCTTTGCAAGATAGAATCAAGGTCAATTATGCACAGCTAACAGCTCAATAAAGGAAATCCTTTACGGGTATGGATTAAGGAAAGAGTCCTCTCTGAAGCCAAAGCTGCTCTGTGTGTCAGAGCCATCAGGTTCAAAGCTCCCAGCCCTGCTCCGTAACGGAGCCCAGTTGTGAGCACCGAGACTTCCCTGGATCCCAGCAGCTCAGAGGAGCTGACAGTGAGTCAGGAAGTCACAGCAAGGAATGTCACTGAGATGTGGACCTCAGGACTGGAGGTGGCTCAGAGCACTGGGAAATCCCCCTGGGCACAGCCTGTTCCAGCTCCTGCAGCTCCCACATCCCGACTGTGCTCGGAGCAGTGACTCCAGCTGCAGGAACATCCCAGGGGCGGCAAACTCTGCTTCCAGGGACCCAAAAAAAAGCTTTATTGTGTCTCAAAACTGTGTCTCCCAGCTGGCTGAGCTCTCCTTGTCCAGATGGCTCATGGCCCTCACCCAGCCAGGCTGAGCCTCCTCTGTCAGCAGGACATGGCACTTCCCTCTCACACATCCAACTGATCCACCAGAAAACAACGATGCACAGATATTAAATGTACCCTCATGGCAACACTGGTAATATCAGCATTTTAACTCCCCCCAAAATACACTTGAGAACAAATGCACACAGTTATATCTTTACCAGCTTCAAATTAAATTAGGAAATATTCCAATAAGCAGTATATTCAAATATTTGTACAAAATTTGAATATATTGACACAACACCCGCAGTGACACCAGCCCATGGCCTTCCCCAGGGCAGTGACCATCTGCCTGTCCAGGGCCTGTGGAGCATCCAGGACAGCAGGACTCCAGCTCCAACCAGGCATCTTGGTGCCAACACAGCACAAACCACCTGCACGCTCGAGGCACAAACAGAAAACCTTCCAAGAGACACAGTTTAGTGGAAAATTA
The DNA here is from genome assembly GCA_035583135.1 of Lophotriccus pileatus. Taxonomy (NCBI): domain Eukaryota; kingdom Metazoa; phylum Chordata; class Aves; order Passeriformes; family Tyrannidae; genus Lophotriccus; species Lophotriccus pileatus. Next base: position 9,171,422 of record JAWWES010000037.1, read on the forward strand.
CTCATTAAGAGTAAAAAAATGCACTCTGTTGACTGAGGTTATGGCACTAAAAATAAATCTGCAGGACTAGAAGTGGAAAGGGCACTGCAACAAGGGCACTCACCTGGCATGTGACAAATACAAACACCAGTCCCAGCAGGTAGGAGACAGACAGACGTGGCCTTGCAACAGAAAACGAGGAATATTATGGAATAAGGAATCATGGAATGGTTTGAGTTGGAAGGGACCTTAAAGCTCAGCCATTCCCACCCCCTGCCATGGACAGGGACACCTTCCACTAGACCAGGTTGCTTCAAATCCCATCCAACTAGGCCTTGAACACTTCCAGGGAGTAGAAACAAGAGATTCTAACTGTCTCTACATACTAAGAAAGTTTTCCAACAAAATCTTACATTTGCCCATAAACAGACATGTCTGGCATGTCTGTAAGACAGCTCTAAGCCAAAGAACCCCAAAACCCCTAACAGATCTCCTCCTATGCTGCTGTCTGCAGATCCCAAAGCACTCTCCCACCTGGACCCAAACCCCTCCACAGCCAGCTGGGATCACAAACACCACAGGTCCCATCTGCCATGTGCTCCCAGATCCACCAGGAGTTTGTGACACCGAGGGGATGGGGAACAGCTCAGCCACACTTGGCTCCCTCCACAGAGAAGACTTGAACAGCCTCTAAATGTTCTAAATGTGCTGCATTCCAGCATTTTAATGCTAATTCTCCAATTGCAGCCAGAACAATCCCAACAGATGAAGCTGCCCACTCTGGATCTCATGCCAGCCTAGGGAAATGAGATGTTTGCTCTTCTTTTGTGAGAAAGGAAATTAAAACAGCAACTAATAATTTAGCTGTAGGTAAACTCGAGAGGAATCTCATCAAGTATTCCACAACAGTACAAACAATCCTCCTGGCTCCAGCTGTGAGCACAGGACAAGACATCAGAGCAGGGTGACAGGGCCACCCCACTGCAGGGTGTCCACACAAACTCAACAGCATCAATTAATAATTTATATTCTAAAGCCACAAACAAAGACAGGCCAGTCTCAACACTACCTGAACCACTACAGTCTGAATCACTGAATCCTGAGCTGGTCCTGCTCTGCTTTGCATGAATGTTTGAACCACTTTTTCTCCCCTGTGTCCCATCTCCAAAGCCAGATCCAAGAACCGCAGGCACTGAGAGGAGCCCAGGTTGTGGCATTCCTTAGGGGCAGCAGGAATCCTGGTGCACCTACTTCAGACCAGGGATTTGAGGTTGCACCCCATTCCTCCAGGGAGGC
>JAWWES010000037.1:9172796-9222904 GCA_035583135.1 Lophotriccus pileatus
ACTCTATAGGTTATTCAGGGATGTTTGCAGTCACTATTTTCCTGCCATCCTTCTATTCAGGGATGTTTGCAGTCACTGTTTTCCTGCCATGCCTCTTGCAAAGCCTTTCGCTGGTTATCAAGTCATTTCTATGGGAGCACAGCACCTCCCCTATATTTGGCCATGCTCATAACTCTGAGAAATTGTTTACAGCAAGCCAGATGCAAACAGAGTCCCAGTGTGATCCTTTTCCCAGTCCTGCTCCAAGGTGAAGCTCTGTCACGTTGCCAAAGGCTGAGAACAGCGAGCTCTGAGGTACAGCCACGGTGGCGCTCCCAGGCACAGACCTGGTCACCAGATCCAGCACCAGAAAACATCTGGCAGAGCAAAAAACATGGCAAAGCAGCCAGACATTGAAGCCAAAGCAATGGGAGAGCAGATCCAGGTCTGATTTCAGCTCTTGGAGTGGGACTTCCCTTCATGTAAATAAAAGCTAAAATAAAATGAATGTTCTGGTGATTGAGTTCATCTTCAGACGAACGTGTTTTTAGGAACTGCTGTCTGTTTTGGGCAAAGATGGTAAGACCTTCTGCTGAATGTCCACGTAACCCACATCCTTGAAACAAAGGATTTACAGTAAAAAACAGAGTGGAGAGGAAAATGTTTTCTGCTCCCTCTGAACAGCCACCTCTGCATGGGGTGTCAAGGATTTGGGTGCAAGATGAGAGCCAAGAAGCTGCTCTGGCTGTATCCCCTCAGAATCACAGAATCATGGGATTGTTTAGATTGGAAAAGACTTCCAACATCATCAAGCCCATTAAGCCAGCACTGCCAGGCTCAGTATTCCTCTTCAATCCACCTCGGATTCAATGGACAGGCCCTCAAACAAAAGCCATCAAATAGACAAAAAACCCAAAACAAACAAACAAAAAAACCCAACAACAACAAAAGCCCAACCCATTGATGATTCAGGCTTTAAACTTGGTTTGCTTTCATTTTCAAATGCTTTTCTGAGCTGGAGTTTTCTCATTCTCATCACAATGTAAGTGCTGCTTTAATTATGTGTTTGGAAGTTAATTCTCACGCTTTAAAATCCCATTTTCCACGTCAGTTTTGGCTCAACAAGTCCTCGTGGGCAGCCCTTGCTGTAATCTGAGCACTGCTGTAATTGCTTCTCTGAACCAAGGTCCCTTTCCAGGAACAGGCTCTGGTTAAGCTCCACAGGCAGCACCTCCCCAAGCTCTGCACAAGATGTGTCCCTGTAGCACTGCAGCACTGCCGCTTCTCAGGTGTTATAAAAGGCTGAAGAATCACTTAGATGTTATATCAAGACAACCCCAGGCACGGCTGTACATGACAAACACAATTCTCCTGCTTCACAGGTGAACATTTCCCAGCAGGAACATGAGCCTGGTTTGGTTGGATGTGCCAAAGGTGGTTCAGTGTCCAAGGCACAGCAAGTGCAGAATCTCTGCCCAGCTCCAGGACACAAAGACATTACCCCAGGCCCCAAGTCCTTCTGGACTGCCCACCCCGGTGCCCACAGACGTCTCTGTGTGCTGGGAATGGGGGATGGAAATCCCAGGACACTGGATCACACCATTCATGCTGGAGCTAAAAACCACTTTTTCATCTAAAGCAGAACTTCTCAGACCAAAAGCTCTCATCAGCCAGATTTATCTTCTCATTTGAAAATGAAACATCTGCCTGTTGCCTGTCTTGTTGCTACAATATCTTTTTTTTCAGCAGACTTGTTTATAAAATTCACATTATCAAACAGTGTTGGCATTATCAAACAGTGTTGAAAGATTCCAGGTTTCTGATGCGTTACCATGTTTCTTATCTGTCCAGCAACAAACACCCAGATAATCCAAAGGCAGGTGCCAAACACACTGCTCAGCACCATCACGAGCTGCAGCCACACTCTGCCACTTCTCTAAGAGTTTACTGGCTGACCACTAAATAATCCAAATTAATTGGGCTCTGATCAGTTAAAACACCCCCAGCTGCAGACCACATGCACTATTTATACCCAGAGATCTCAGGGCTCTCACCAGACATTTTGATGTCCCCCTGGCACGGGGGGGACAGCTTGGGGACAGCTCTGAGGGCACCAGGCACTTGCCTTTAAAGCCATTTGGCAGCTCCCTGTTCTCGCTGCCACAGAAACATCGATCGCAGTTCTACCCACGGAGACCTTTGGCTTTTCTAAAAGTCTTATTTAATTATTTATCAGTGCTTGCTGAATAAAACATGGCACCTCCTGCAGCTGAGGGATCCTCCACGTGACACACGTGGGATTTCCAGGCCAGACCTTCCCCAGGCACAGCGTGTGCTCACGGCTGGGGATTGGGACGAGGCTCCTTGGAGGGGAAGGGGGAGACAAGGACTCTGAATATTTGGGCAGTTTGCTGGAAAGTAAATTTAAAAGGTATTAATGGAAGGATCCATAAAGTAACAATGCACCCTGGGGGACACAGGAATGATCCCAGAGATGTGTATTTCCTGATAGTGTTTTGCACCAGGCTTTCTTCACAGGGCATCATCTTTTGGCCAAAAATCCATGCTTACAACACTAAATTAAGCTCACTAAGATCATGTTATAGCTGGTTCTATTCCTGTTGTGCTTGTCAAACAGACATTTCCAAGCCATCTGTTGGCACTGCTGGCACTGCTTGCTGTAAATGCTCAATACAGACATTTAAGGAAACATTTAAGGAAAACTTTAGTCATTTCTGTGTTTCCAGCACCTGACCTCAAAGTTTTGCCCTGTTCTGCTCTCATCCCAAGGCTCCTGTTTTCCCAGATGACGTCACCTTGACAAGCTTTTTGGATTCAATTAAACATGGCAAAGGCTGACACTATTTGCACCAAAATCAAGTGCAACTTCCAGCTCCAAATTGCTCCGAAGTCCTGAATCTGTGCAAACCCAGGTATTTCCATAGCAACAGCCAGGACACCAGGAGGGAAGGGGATGATATTTTGGCAGCAGAGAGGGGAGGCTGGGTGGGGAGGAAGGAGGACTGAGGCATATGGACTGAGAAGGGAGATGTGAAGAAGGGGGAAAGCAGCACAAAACCTGCTCTGGGGATGAAGGATCCAGCCAGGGGTTTCTGGAGCATGAGAGCACTCATGCACCCCTTTACTTTTATCTTTAGAAGGAGAGGAAATGGTCCCCAGTGATCAGGGATGCTCTTCAGAGCAGATCGAAGCAGGCAATCCAGAAATGCTGCATAAAGGATGTCTGTTCACTCCTGGTTCAGGAACAGCTGAAAAGGGCTCCCCTGGGTGCTTAGGAGACATCAGAAGGTCCCTCTGCAAACAGCAGCTTTCATTACCAACCTGCAGCTCATCATCCTCATCTCCATCTTGCCTGAGCACTTTTGACAGCTACACAAAAGCCTTTTTCTTTTTTTTTTTTTTCCATGAACTGGCCTCGAGAACATTTAAAGCTCTCAACATTAATTTTTCAAATCCTAGTAACGTTAAATTAATTTACAATTTTCTCCCAATCCAGAATGAAATAGCTGGCGCTGACCCCCGCAATCTCCTATTTTGGAACCACGGGCACATAGAAAAACAAACCCAAGCTGAAAAAATATTGCTCTTACCAATGATTTGTGTTATTTAGCCACAAACCAGGCAACATGGTTGCAAAGCGGGGGCTTCACTTACAGGGTGGGAGGAAAAGATTCACTGTTGTCCCCATGATACATGATGAAGGAATTAGTCAACAGCTACACAGTGACAACCATCCAAGCTATTAAAAACAAACAATATATCTGATAGAAGACAAGCAGGCTGTGGTCAAACACAATTTTTAAAACAATTCTAAGAACAGGCAGCAAAATGTTCAATCCAAGCTCAGCAGTTACTGACAAGTAAAGAACTAGAGCTGCTTGCTGAGTGGCAAGTTAAATATAAACTAAGTTTTTGCAGAAGAATAACCCAGATGACTGTTTACTTTCATATTCCATTCAGCTTTTCACTCAACTCGTTTTCCAGGCACACACAAGTACAGGTGTATTGCACAGGTAACACCTGCTTCCCCACCCACTCCCCTGTGCAATGCAATTACCTGGAGGTGGTTAAAAATAGACCTCCTCTACTGAAAATGAAACTTGTAAAAGAAGAGGAGGAGCACAGGCTCAAGGGGAATATCTGTAGTTGAAAACCCACACTCCTTCAAGCCTTGGTATTTCAGGCTCTGGGTTTGTAAAGAAGTCTCATTCCACCTGACAAAAGCTTTAAAAAAAAAGTCAGAATATTGGTTATGCTTCTTATCCTGCAGAACAGGAAACAGGATTCCTTACAAAGTCAGACTTCTCTCCCTCCCTTGCAGCCTGCTGACAAATAGTCAATTCTGCAGCTTCCGGGCTTAGTTTGATTTATTGTGACCATATGGGGAGGGGGGGAGGAAGGAGACAGTGACAGATAACACAACTCATCTCAACATGTACATCCACTGCAGCGCAGGACTGCTTCAAAATAAAATGCATTAACCATGGCAACAGCCCAGTACCGAGGGCTGCTGGCTCACCCAGTGCTCTGGGTAATGTCAGTTTACTGTCTATCTCCCTGCTCGGATCAGACCTCGCCTTCCCAGTGTTTTACTCGCTCAGTGATGGCACTGGGATGACAGATGTGGCACAGCTCCCCAGGGATGATCCCTGGCTGTCCCCTGTCTCAGCAGAGCTCACCTGCACTGAGGGCCCCAGCAGCTCACACACAGCCATGGCTGAGGCAAAACCAGACATGGTCTAGTGACATGAGAACACACAGGTTTGTGAGAGGTAAAAATTCTGTGAGTGGGAAAAAAATCCCAGAGGTTTCTGCAGTTGGCCCTTTCTCTTGCTCCTTGGAGTCTGCACAAGCTCCTGACTTAACCTGGGGTCAGTCTAGGAGAGGAAGAAAAACCAAAAGCATGAGCAAAACAGGCCTAATGAGCAGGGAGCAACAGACACAAGAATGTCCCACCTGCTCCCAGTTTCAGGGATGCTGCTAAATAATTAATTATGTGATTTACAGGATCATGTTTCTCCAGGTTTTTTAATTCCTACCAGAACAAAGCCCAGGTGGAGAGCAGAGAGTGTGGGTCCCCCATGGAAATCCCCACCTGTGTGGCTGTGGGCACCAGGCAGGGAGAAACCCCAAAGGAAGGTTAAGCATGTAGGCATAGAATCCACGTCCACACCAACATCCCAAGGTGGAGCCCAGAGCGATGGGACCAGCAGGAAAAAGACTGTGCTCTGTATCAGCACTAACAGGCTGCTGGAGAGATCCCAGTGTGTCAAACACTCCCACCACAGCACCAGGGCAGAAGGGCTTTCCCCATGCACCCCTCCCACCTTCAGGCTTTACTAACATTCACCAAACCCACGTTTACCTCCCCAAAAGCCAGTGGGAAGGGCATGTCACAAGCCCCTGAGGCACGAGCTGCACCGTCCCCCAGCACCAGACCCTGGGAGGGACTGAAGCCGGGCATGGAAGGCCAGCACGGGAGATGCTCATGGGCTGTGAGAGCCCACAGAGGCACAGTGGGCTCTGGAAGAAGCTCCCAGCTGGGAGCACAGCCCTCACCTCCCAGCCCCAGCGGCAGCCGGCGCTCAGGCCGTTGTGTCTCTGCACTCAGGAGCAGCCACAGACAGAAATAATGAGATGGCAGCTCCATCCACGACGCTAAATAAATGTCATACCCTTTTCCTGGTTTAATAGCCGTTGCCCAGGCAACCGGTAGTATTCCTTAGCACCACACCCGGCAGAGCATTAAAGGTGCGAAGTGGTCTGGATGAACAACACTGTCACCCTCCCCAGACCCACCACCCACAGGTCTGGTTCACATGACCCCAAGCAGTGTCTTCCACTTCCCGGAGCCCCAAGGGTGGGTACTGAGATGCTCATAAGACCAGAAACAAAACATCACTCATCCCCTCTCCAGTATCCCGGGGGGGGTGACCTGCAGGGACAGACCACGGGCAGGAGGTGACAACTGCTCCCGGTGACCCTGCGCTCCAGCACAGGGCAGGACTCGGCTCCTCGATGTACTGCGGGCTCTCGGTGTAACACCACAGGGGATAAACACGGAGCTCTGCGCTGGCGGAGGAGCTCGAGGCAGCCCAGCATAAAACATGGTCTAAACTAATAGAGTTAAAGATGCCTGAGAAGAGGGAGCAGATGGAGATGCAAAATGCCATCACCCTGCGCTGGGCACACACGTGTCCACCCCCCTTTTTCCCGGCCAGGGTGCCCAGGCCTGCCGCCCTGCGGGGAGGGCTCGTCCCATCCCCGCTCCCAAGGGAAGGATGCAGCACCGGGAGTCGCCCCTTTTTCCCTGCGGAAAATCCCAAGTTGTGGTGTTCTCTGCGCCCAGGCAGAGGCGATTTTCCCAGGGTGCGGGGCGCTGGGATGCCGGGCACTGGCGCTGCAGGGATGCTCCTCCGCCCGCCGGGACTCGCAGCCGCGCCCGGGTGGGCTGATGGCCCCGGGGTGGGCTCTCGGCCCCGGTCGGGGCTGGGTTTTCTTTTGGGGGGGTGTTTAACCCGCGGCAGCAGCAGCGGGAGCCCGGGATGCCGCGGGCGGGCGAGGGGCTCCCCCCGGGGAGGTCCCCGCGGAGCACCGGGCCGGGGGTCGGGGGCTGCTCCCGGGGGTCCCGCACCCACCTCCTTCTTGACGGTGCGCAGCAGCCGCTGCCGGGTCTCCGCCTCTGCGGGGAGAAGAGGAGAGAGAGGGCGGTTGGTCCGGTCTGACCCCGCCGCCCCCATCCCCGGTCCCCCCCCGGTCCCCCCGGTCCCATCCTCACCCGCCGGGGCCGCCGCCATGGCCCTGCTCGGCTCCGCAGCGCCCGCAGACTGCCGGGCACACCGGGACGGGCCGCCCGACCGCCCGCCCCGCCGGGGAGGGGCCGCCGCCGCCGCCAATCCGCGCCCGGCACCGGGAACCGAGCACCGGGCACCGAGCACCGGCACCCCCAGGGCTCCCGGCAGCGGCACCCCGAGCACCCCCGGCACCCCCGGCACCGATCCCCGGGCACCCGCAGCACCCCCGACACCAGGCACCGGTATCACCGGGCACCGGCACCCCCGGCACGCAGCGGGACCGGCCCCTCACTGGGGTCCCAGCCATCCTCCAGCTCCCAGGGGACACTACTGCCACCAGGCATCCCCCAGCTTGGACCCCTTTCCCCCCAGCCAGGCCCCAAGTGACCCGAGGAGATGGCAGCTGAGTGACACGGGACGGGGAGAGCCCTCGGGGTGTCCCTGCACACGGGGTTGCTGGGGCAGTGTCCATCCTTGGACAGGGGGTAGGGCTCTGTCCCACGAAGGAGGAAGCACCCACGTGCTCACAGCCCCACACCATCCAGGCACACTCTGGGGACCAGAGGAGACCAAGTCATCAGAGACCCCCTTGTCCTCCTCTCAAAAATCACAGCTGCTCGGAAAGTGCCCTGCCTGCAGCTCCATTAACATATCTTCTGTTTTTCTCTTCCCTCGTTTGGTGTTCCAGGACATTTCCATAGAAACAGCATCCCGGCTCCTCCGCAGTCCAGTTTCCAATAACTACAAACCGCATTACTGCGAGGGCAGCGGTGCCCGGCCGTGCTGCACGTGGACACAGGGCCACTGGCACAGCCCTGCTGGCCCTTTCTGCCATGGGGACTAATCCTGGCATGGACAGAAAAGATGTGCTCCCACCTCTGCCATCCCCCTGTGATCTCCTCCGCTGCTCCCAGCCCTGGGCTGCACCCTCTGCCTCAGAGCCTTTCCCTCCCTGCTGGTGCTTGGTGGCTCTGGAGACAGCAGGAATGATGCTCCCAGTGGTTCCCCTCCACTGCCTGGACTGGCAGGAGAACAGGAGGGACTTCTGGATTCAGGATTAATCTGAATTCAGTCCCTTTTGTACCTTACAGGGGCCAGGAGGAGACCTGGGCCATATCCCTTGTAGAGGAAAACCTATTTCTGTGTCCTCTGTTTGCTTTTTCACTGTTTATTTCCTTGTTAAGTACCTGTTAACAAAGGTGGTGGCAGCACAAATGTTACTAAGTTGCAGCAACAGGCGCAGCTTGATTGGGAGTATGTGATCCCTGATCCAGATAGATCCCAGAAAGATCCCAGGATCTGTGGGAATCTGGCCTGGACAGCTCTGGGTGCTGCAGGTGAGGTCACAGCTCCCCTCTGCAGTCACTGAGCATTTACTTGACCCTCAGCATTCTGATCCAGCCCAGGGAATCACCCTGGCCTAAGGCTGTGCCACGGTGGGGACTGTGTTCCTGGTTTGTCCCTGTGGCTGCAGCTCTGCTCCTTATGGATTCTGGCTGTGGCTCTGCTCCCCACGGACACTGGCTGTGCACCCACAGGGCAGCAAGCCCAGTGCTGCTCTCACGAGCTGCACCAGCACATCCCCTCTGCCCAGCAGCCTGTGCCAGGGGTCTCTCCATGGAAAGCCCTGTGGTTGGGGTCCCCTTCCCCCAAAAAGGGGTGTGGGAGGAGAAGGACCAAAGACACAGGAGCCCAAGGCTTTCCTGGCCTGACCTGAGACAGGTACAGCCTGGCACAGCTCCAGCCTCTATGAAGCTTCTCCAGCCCAGGATGAGGGTCTGACCTAACCCTGCCATCCACTAACAGCCCTGCTACACAGGGGTAATAAATCACTAGTTTATTACCTTCCTCTGGGGAAAAGTCAGCTGAAAGAAGCACAAGGACAAGCTCTCCCCAAGCCTTGCTGAATCCTTTCCCTTGGAATATTCTTCTTCTCCCTGGATTAAAGACAGGTGGGAGATGATTTGCCCCTGTTTTCCGGAGCCTAGAGAGCTTAAATGAGAGCACGTTGATCTATACTTAATGTGATTAAGTTACATCTCTGAGTATCATGCTAATTAAATTAAACTTCCCACTGCTGCCTTTGCAGCTTAAACAGGATAGTTGTTTTAAGACCACAATTCGCTCCTCTGCATTTCCCTGCACAGATGAGCAGGTGGGATAAAAGCAATCTGCTAATCAAGTCATTGTGGTGTTGAAAAACAACTTCTAGTGCAGTGGATATTCAAATTTAAATCTGATTTGAGCTGGATTCAAACTGTTTTCAATCTAAGGTCACTTGTGCTTTGAGTAAGGAAAATAACAGGAAAAAGCAGAAATAAACAGAGTGTGTCTGTGTTGAGACAGCATGATACTGGAAGAAATTCTTCCCTGTGAGGGGGGTGAGGCCCTGGCACATGTTGCCCACAGAAGCAGTGGCTGCCCCATCCCTGGAAGTGTTCCAGTTCAGGTTGGACAGGGCTTGAGCAACCTGGGATAGTGGAAGGTGTCCCTGCCCATGGCAGGGGGTGGAACAAAATGAGCTTTAAGGTCCTTTCCAAACCAAACCATTGCAGGATCTCCCCAAGACACCTCTCCCCTGCCCTCCTCCCACATGGAGCAGCCCTGAGAACCTGAGAACCTGCACTGCTCTTTCCACCTTGCAGCTTCTAAAAGAAACGGAGATTTCAAAGCTCTGCCCTCATTGCTTTGACAGCGCGGCCCTGGGAGGGACAGGTGGGGGGTCGGGAGCCCCAGGAGAGGGTGGGAGCTGGGGGAGCAGGGTGGGAGCACTGGGAGCATTCATGGCTCATTCCCCAGCGAGGACCTGGGGGATCTGTCAGGGCAGGAGGCATTGAACTGACGGTGCAGCACATCCCTGGGCTGGAGCGGAGCAGCAGCGGTGCCTGCGAAACAGATCCCGGGCAGCGCCTCAGCACAGGGAGCTTTCAGACAGCAACGGGCACATCCCTGTGCTGGAAAAGCACTGCACAGCTCCAGCTTGGAGCTGCTGTGGGAACAGCCCCAGCTGTGCTGGGCTCACTCTGTTCCTGCACAGCCAGCTCTGCCCAAGGAGGGAGGACAAAGCCCATCCCGGGTATTTAACAGATCAACGTGGGGGAAAAAAAGGGGGCTCTTCAGGAGAGAAAGCAGCTCAGTTTTAAACGATGCCGGAGTTTGAACAGCTGCTGCTTCACACCAGGAAAGGGGTCTCAGCCCAGCACCCTGTGCTGAGGGTGTTCTTGCTCCACACAGGCCTCTGCAGACCCCCACAGACACCCACAGTTCCCCCCAGACCCCTGAGCTAGCTCCTTCAATCAGGCCTGGCAGTGACTGAGTCCATCTGCTGAGCCTTCCTGAGCAGAGGCAGGACCAGGGGACAGGAGAGTCTCCCCCTTCGTTACACAGAGCCATTCCATGTAAACCACACAGACAAAAGAAGGGTCAGCACCAGAGAAAATGCTATTATCTATTATCTATTATTTTTTACAGTTGCTATGGCACCAGCTGCCTCTGTTCTGTCATTTATGCTTGAGCTGGTCTTTGGTCAAGGTGTTAAACCCTGCTCCCCAGCACGCTCCACGGGCAGATCCCACCAGCAGCAGGGATTTCTCCCCTTCATCCCAAAGCCTGCGACAAGGGCAGCCCCTCTGGCAGCCCCCACAGCCCCCACCGCTGAGCACAGCCTTGGCTTTCATCTCCACACCGAATCCACAGCTCTGCAAAGTCCCAGGAGTGACACAAATCCTGTATAAACCGCAGGAGATTAACTGTCCCTCACCTGTGTGCTGGGGCTTGGCTCAGGGAGAGCTGCACTGGGGCTCATGGAGGGGGGTTGATGGTGGAGGGGCTCTGTCTGGCTGTGGTGGGACCCCCCCAACCTCCACTCACTCTCCACTCAGAGCAGAGACCACCCTGACACCCTCCCACCCAACCCCTTCACTTGGGGTAAAGTCTCACTGCTCCTCATAAACCCACAAGCAGAAAACTGTTCTATTTCACAGGAGAGGTGTTAAAGGAACAATAATTTCGTGTCAAAGGAACAATTTTGGGTTCCACAGCATGGAGGGAGAAGCCTGTGGAGCGCAGCCCACCCAGAGTGGGGATTGGTGGGACCAGAACCCACACCTGCCCCTGCCCACTGGGAGGGGGCAAGCCAGGGCTGGGCACTCCAGTTTGTGCTCCCCACACCGGGTCAGGGGACACCCGGGGGCACACAGTGAAGTGGGGAGGGGCAGCCAAATGTGTGTGGGGGGGGCTCATTAGGAGAAAAACATCCCCTTCCCAGGCTCTCAGGGTCACTTTGTGCAGGTGGGTGATGCACCGTGGCAGAGCCGTGTCTCCTGCTACTCCTCCACAACCAGGGGTCTTCAGATGTGGCTCATCAGGGCATGGGTTAGTGGTGGCCTTGGCAGTGCTGAGGGAACAGTTGGACTTGATGGTCTTAGAGGGCTTTTCCAACCCCAGTGACTCCATGACTCTGCGCTTCCATCCCGTGACACCCTGAACAGCCGGGGCCAGAAAAGTAAAAAAACTAAAATGTGTTTTTAACTGGAGGTTTCTAACGGGTCTCTGTGTGTGTGTCTGAGGGATTAACAGCGTCCAGAGGCTTCCCATGCCAGGCAGACACCGGGCAGACACCGGGCAGACACCGGGCAGACACCGGGCAGACACCGGGCAGCTGCGTCACGTCGTCACAGCAACCTGCTCACCCTGGCCCTGAAGCCACAGCTCCAGCTCCGGCTCTCATGGTCTTTCCTGTAGTTTCTTTTAATTAAGAAGAGAAAGGCTGGGACAGCCAGGGCTGGAGCCCCCCACCCCCCACCCCAAGCCCTGGGAGCACCCGGTGACCCCGTGCACAGGCACCTTTCACTGCAATAAAATCTGCTGTTAAACTGACTCAGGGCAGAGCGGTGGCTCTGGGGGCACTGCCATCCCTCCTGGTCACAGCTCAGCTGTGAAAGTCATTTCAATTTCATGTGGCTTATTCCCAACGATTCACACCCCAGAGACACCCGGAGAGCCCAGACGGATAAGGTGACCTTTAAACATCCCTTCCAACCCAAACCATTCCATGATTCCTGATCTTTCCCTGCAAGAATGAGTGGTCACCTCCTCCGGTGGGTCTGGTGTCATCACTGGCAGAGTGGTAAATAGCAAAACACCAGGGATGGAGAAATAGGGATTTTTCCAGGAGGAAGGAGGAAACACGGTCCCATTTCACCAGCCTAGCCCCAAAACACACCCAGCAGGTGCTGAGGGGACGGGACCCGCGGGGTAAGGCTGGTCCCTCTGGGGTGAGGCTGGTCCTGTGGGGTCAGGCTGGTCCCCACGGGGTGAGGTGGGTCCCCACAGGGTGAAGCTGGCGGTCCCTGTGGGGTCAGGCTGGTTCCTGCTCGGGGGCTGCTCTCCCCTCCTGCCTTTGATCAGAGCATGGCTCTGCTCTCCCTGCCGGCTGCTCTCCCTGCCGTGGGTTTCCAGCGGGAGGTGGGGAAGCGCAGTCAGCCTGACCCTCCCCTCCTCGGATCTGTCATCAGCCACAGAAAAATCCTCCCCGGCCCCAAGTTACTCAGCCTGAATCCTGCAGGATTTGCCGGGGCAGCAGGATGGCAGAGCAGCCCTGCCCGGGTCCCCCTGCCAGCCCTGCCCGGCAGGGCACGGCCCCCCACCCGGGTCCACCCCCCAGCCCTGCACCCCCAAACCCCCAAACCCACCCCAGGGACAAGTGGAGCAAAAAGATGGATTTCCTCCTCTCGGTCATCGGATTTGCCGTCGATCTGGGCAACGTCTGGCGGTTCCCTTACATCTGCTACCAGAATGGAGGGGGTAAGGACACCACTGGGGTTATTTAAGTCTTCTTTTGAAGATAAGACATATTTTTTCTCATTTTCCACCTTTCCCACCCTGAAAAACTCCCTATTTCTTTCCTTTCTTTGTCTCCAGCTGCTCTGCTCTGGACAGGGCGGTTTAGAGACTGACCCAACTTCTCCTGACATCTGTCTCTGTTCTGTTTGTGTCTTTCCTCATTCAAAATCCTCCTCAGTTCCCTCCATCCTCCTTCCCTGGGGTCCTTCCCTCCTTCCCTGGTGTCTTTCCCTCCTTTCCCCATGGGGTTAGAGGTGTGTTAGCAGCTCTAGGATCACAAAGGGAAAACCAGCGCGGTCCGAACTGCGAAAAAGGATTAAGATCTCTAAATCTGGGGGGGGAGGTTCATACACTTTATGTTCCTGGGACTCTGGGAAGCTGCCCTTTGGGGTGGCTTGGTTTAAAATCATCCTCATGAGCATCCCACCCTCCTGCCATTGATCCTGGCCAGCAATGCTGGACCCCATGAACAGCCCTGGCTCCAGGGGTTCAGCCTTTGAGGGATCCATGGAAAATGAAGATACAAAAGCTTTGTGCAGGAAAAATCTTTCAGTAAATGACAACTAAATAAATTGCTTTAAATGGAGCAGGGTAGAAACCCCCCTCACATGGAAATCAAAAAGGAGGGCTGAGAATTTTGTGCTGTTTGGGAAAGCGCAGCAGATTTAATTGCCAAAGTCAGCTTTCAGGGAACATCCTCTACTGCTTGGGAAAATTAGAAAGAGATAATTAGTTCCATACTCAAGGCAAAACTGTGGATCCCAGGTGCCCACACTGAAGCACAGTTATTTGTGAGTTGCTCCTGTGGGATTGGGACCAAAGCTGAGCCCCTCTGTGTGGCTGTGGATCGGGTGGGGGATTTCCACCCACCCCACACACACAGGAGGGTGAGGAGTTCAGGCAGCAGCTCTGGGGGGAGCACAGCCACAGTCCCCGTGGAACAGGAGCACCAGGATGACCAGCACTGGGCTCACCCACAGCCTGGGACCTGCCTGGAAGGGAAACACTGGAGAAAACATGGCCCTGCTGGGCCAGTCCAGCCTGGCAAATGGGGGCAATGCAGGAGGGTGCTGGGGATACTGAGGATGCTGAGAGTGCTGGGGATGTTTGGGATACTGGAGATGACAGGGATATTGGGGATGCTGGAGATGCTGGGGATACTGGGAATGTTGGGAGTGCTGGAAATGCCACACCACACACACACAGAGGGCTCTCAGACAGAGGAGCCGTGGGGGTTAAATTAACTAGTCCCAGCAGAACTCGGAGAGCAGCTCCACTTCCAAAACCTCCATGGGGTATGAGTGTAGCCCTGGTAAAAATGAGACTGCTATGAATAATGCAGATTACAGCTTAATTATGCTTCTTGGAGTGGCTGTGCATATTCAGCGGGATTTTCTCCAAAATACTTCTAGACCTGAGGGGTGCTTGGTGTCCCCTCCCCTGCACCCCAGTGGTTTGTGTGGCTCTTTGTACCATCCAAGCGAGCAGGGGAGTCCTGGGAAGCCCAAGAAGCTGGGACTCCAAGCAGGGTCTCACATCTCTGAGCCCCAGATCGTTTCCAAAGCGTCTCACAAACACATCCAAACCCAACGTGCTACACTGGGGCAGCACCATGAGGGAGGAAGGTGACAATACCACGGTCCTCCCCTGCAGCCCGGTGGTGACCCTGCTCTGCTCCCACCCCACAGGAGCCTTCCTCATCCCCTACACGCTGATGGCTGTTTTTGGAGGGGTGCCCCTCTTCTACATGGAGCTGGCCCTGGGGCAGTTCCACAGGACAGGAGCCATCCCCATCTGGAAGCGCATCTGCCCCATCTTTAAAGGTGAGAACCCCCCAGCCCAGGCCCCACGTGCTGGGGAGCAGGGCCACGCTGGCAGTGCTGGTCCCCAGGAGCTGAGCCTGCTCCTGGCTCTTCCCAGGCATCGGCTTTGCCATCTGCATCATTGGCCTCTACGTCTCCTTCTACTACAACACCA
Source organism: Lophotriccus pileatus (assembly GCA_035583135.1). Lineage (NCBI taxonomy): Eukaryota > Metazoa > Chordata > Aves > Passeriformes > Tyrannidae > Lophotriccus > Lophotriccus pileatus. Next base: position 9,187,412 of record JAWWES010000037.1, read on the forward strand.
TCATTGCCTGGGCTCTCTACTACTTCTACTCATCCTTTTCGGGCACCCTGCCCTGGGCGAGCTGCGACAACCCCTGGAACACCCCTGACTGCACCAACTACTTCGGCAGGAGCAACGTGACCTGGACCAACTTCTCCAGGTCCCCTGCCGAGGAGTTCTACACGTAAGTCCACGGGTGTGGGTGGTGCATTAAAGCTGGGCATGTCCCTGTGGAGGCACTCGGGTCTGCTGCTTGGGAGCAGGTGCCTGGGAGCAGGTTGTCAGGTGGGGATGCTCCTGGGAGCTCAGGAATGCCTGCCCAGGGTTGATTCTGCTCCCTGGCCGTGGGGATATCTGCCTGCAGGAGGAAGGTCCTGGAGATCCATAAATCCAGGGGTCTGTACGACATAGGGGGGATCCACTGGCAGCTGCTCCTCTGCCTCTTCCTCATCTTCGCCATCGTCTACTTCAGCCTGTGGAAAGGGGTGAAAACCTCTGGGAAGGTAAGGAGGGCTCCAGCAGCAGCCCTGCCCTGACACGGACTTGCAAGAGCCCTGGGCAAGAGGGACCCATCACCAGGTGGGGGTTTTGCCACTCACCTGACTGCAGGAGGAGAGAATATCACCTCCCTCCCCCCCAGCCCCTGCCCCTCAGGGCACCCCGAGTGAGCTGTGGGTCACACGGGGAGGGGTTGTGTGCTCGGTGGTGCCACGGGCTGAGGGCTGTGTCCCCCCAGGTGGTGTGGGTGACGGCCACCCTGCCCTACATCGTGCTCCTCATCCTGCTGATCCGGGGGGCCACCCTGCCCGGCGCCTGGAGGGGGGTCGTCTTCTACCTGCGCCCGGACTGGGGCAAACTCCTGAGCACGGCGGTGAGTGCACGGGGGACCCACTGCCAGGGGGATGGCAGGACACAGACACCCCCCCTGGGACACCCACCCACCCCTGCCCACGGGTCTGGCCCCGCCACAGGGGATGGGGCTACTTGTTCCCACAGAAACAAGGTGCCCCGGACAGGCTCTTGGAAATGTAAATCCGTAATTGAATCACCCATCTGATTTTCACCGGGTTTTGTTCGTGCCGTGCTCACACCCCAGCCTGACAATGGGCTTCCTGTGGGTAATTACCAGGCAGCACTTGAGAATTCTCATTAAAGGTAATGAGGGACGTGCTGCCAGCACCGAACCTGCCGGCAGGACTGGGTATGGGGGTTTGGGGCTCCCCTCAACTCCATCCCTCTCCAGACACGGGCAAGTACAGGTGACACTGCTTAATTCTGCTGCTGCAGGACCCCAGGGTGGATACCAGCTCCCTCCACCTCGTGACATTCCCTGGGGGGATGGGGCAGGCAGGAGATGAGGTCTGGACACATGTGCCAACACAGCCCCCACCCCCTGTGCCATGGGGTGTCCGTGCCGTGGGTTCCGGGGGACACTTCCCAGCCTCATCCCAGCCCCAAGGATCCCCTGCCCTGCCCATTCTCCTGTTGTTTCTTCTGCCAGGTTTGGGTTGATGCTGCTGCACAGATTTTCTTCTCCTTGGGTCCTGGATTTGGAGTACTCCTCGCTCTGGCCAGTTACAACCATTTCCACAACAATTGCTACCGGTGAGTTCTGCAGACACGGGTCTCGGTGGTCACAGGGGCTGCAGGGCAGCAGGGGCACATCCTGACAGCTCCTGGTCCCCATGGCCACATCCCAACAGCTCCTGGTCCCCATGGCTGCAGGCTGAGCATCTTTCCCCATTTCACTAATGATTTTGGTGTGAGGGGCCAGAAGAAGGAACGTGAGAGGGGAAACCTGAACCAGGGCAAGGGCTGATCTGGAGGGGCGGGATCTCCCTCCTTTCTGCCTTCCAGGGATGCTCTCATCACCAGTGCAGTGAACTGCCTCACCAGCTTCCTCTCAGGCTTCGTCATCTTCACCGTGCTGGGCTACATGGCTGAGATGCGGGACGTGGAGGTGGAGGATGTAGCCAGAGATAAAGGTTCTCATCCCTCCAGCAGCGCCTTCCCCAAGCACATTCCTGCCCACACCCCGGGCTGTGCCAGGGGCAGCCAACCAAGCCAGTGTCCCCTCCTAGGGCCGAGCCTCCTTTTCATCACCTACCCTGAAGCAATTGCCAACATGGTGGGATCCACCTTCTTCGCCATCATCTTCTTCCTGATGATGATCACGCTGGGGCTGGACAGCACAGTAGGTGCCTGTGTGGAGAGGGACAGCCCAGCCATGTCCCCAGCAGGGTGATGAGGGATAGGATGGGATGGGATGGGATGGGATGGGATGGGATGGGATGGGATGGGATGGGATGGGACATCGCCACTCTGCCATGGAGGAAGTGGATTTTTTTGGAGAGCAGGACTATCCCCACATCCCATTTCCCCACCCCGTGCCAGTATTTCCTTTGCAGTTTGGGGGCCTGGAGGCCGTGATCACGGCCGTGATGGATGAGTACCCCCAGGTCCTGGCCGGGCGACGGGAGCTCTTTGTCCTTGGCCTCATCACAGTCTCTTTCCTGGGCTCTCTGAGCACCCTCACCTATGTGAGTACCACTGGAACAGCCCCATCCCTGACCCCCACACTCCCCCTCCTTCATCCCATGGGGTCTGCAGCCACTCTCCCTCCTCATGCTGCTCCAGGGGGGAGCCTATGTGGTGAAGCTGCTGGAGGAGTTCGGTGCCGGCTGCTCCATCCTGGCAGTGGTGCTCCTGGAAACCATAGCTGTGTCCTGGTTTTACGGTAAGAAACTGCCTCTGTCATGGAAAACATCCCGTGGGCACCTGCACAGGTGTGTAACTCTACTCAGGTGAGTAAATCCAGGGACTGAGGGGCAGAAGCTTGTGTGTGACTCCTGGAGAAGGGATGGATGGTGTGTCCATGTGGCTGTCGGTGTCCCTGTACCCACGTTCCCAGCGGGTCCCCAGGGCTGTGACAGCTCTCTCCTCTGGCAGGGATACAGAGGTTCTCCCACGATGTCAAAGCCATGCTGGGCTTCACCCCGGGGCTGTTCTGGAAGCTGTGCTGGGTCGCTGTCAGCCCTGCCTTGCTAGCAGTGAGTATCCACGGCCAGAAGTACAGACAGGGTCATTGCCCTCCCTCAGGACACCCTGCACAGGAGCCACTGTCCCCTCTGCTGCCCAGCTCCCTGTGACATAGGTAACTCCCCTCGCATGAGGTGATCAAGGAGGGAGGACAGGAGGGCTGTGGGATCTCGTGCCAGCCCTCCCTGCCAGTCCCCTGTGCTGCTGCTCCAGCCATGGGCAATGCCACACTGCCCACAGCCCCAGGAAGGAGGGTCTCACCAAGAACAGGAGCTGGAAGTACATTTTCCAGCCTCTTCCACGGGGAAAGCTGGATGATCACAAGTGCAGCCTCGTTTCATCCTCCTGGTCCACAGCATCCCTGGCAGGGCTGGCCACAGGTCCATCTCTGTGCACGGGGCTGGATCCATCCCCTTTGAAATGCCAGCTCCCCCGGCACTTCAAAGGCTGCCGTTGGCAAGAGGCAGAGGGGTCTAATCTTGCTGGATCTGCAGGAGAAGAGGCCTTGTGAGGATTAATTATGACTCTAAGAGCTCTGCCCTGGTTATTAAGAGAGGAGTATTATCATCAAAGCAGACAGCAAACGATCTTGTTTCAGCACAGGGACAGGCAGCCTTCACAGGCCACCGTCTCACGGGGGGTCGTTAGACAGAGACCCCCAGCCCTCATCCAGCAAAGGGGGAGAGCCTGGGAGATGGCACTGACACATCCACGCTGGCCTGTCGTGGTTGGGAGAGCAGGGGGAGCAGTGGGACACGGATGGTGTTAATAGAATCATGGAATCACAGGCTGGTTTGGGTTGGAAGGGACCTTAAAGATCATCTCGTTCCACCCCCTTAACCTGATAACCCGTGGGATGAGCTGCCATCAGTGCTGGGGCTGGGGAGATCATGGATTCAATTAGGTTGGGAAAGCCCTCTAAGATCATCAAGGTCAACCATTCCCCAGCAGTGCCAAGGCCACCACTAACCCATGTCCCTAAGAGCCACATCCACATGGCTTCTAAATCCCTCCAGGCATGGGGACTCCACCACTGCCCTGGGCAGCCTGAGCCTCCTTTTCTCCAGGCTGAGCCCCCCCGCGCTCCCTCAGCTGCTCCTCATCAGACTTGTGCTCCAGCCCCCTCCCCACCTTCATTCTCTTCTCTGGATATGCTCCAGCCCCTCAATGTTTGTCTTGGGGTGAGGGGCCCAACCTGCTCAGAGGATTTGAGGTCCCTGACAGCTCTGCTCCGCTCGTTACAGTTCATAGTCATCAGCTCCCTCCTGGACCAGCCACCCCTGACCCTCTTTGACTACCAGTACCCCGAGTGGAGCACCTCGCTGGGACACCTGATCGGAGCGTCATCCTTCATCTGCATCCCCTTCTACATGGTGTACAAGCTCGTCTGGACACCGGGGTCTCTCAAGCAGGTCAGGAGCAGGATGGGCAATCCCACGGCTCCTGGGTGGGCCGGGGTGGGCAGAGACCCCTGCTCAGGTCAGCCTGAGATCAGGGTCAGAGAGCTGGGCAGGTGGTTGATGCATCTTTGTTCACATGACAATTAAATCCCACTGGGAGAGCTGCCTGGGAAGCGCTCAGAGGAGCATGGCTCCATGGCAGAAAGGAAACCCCCTGTGTTTTCCCTCTCCTGCTCTCTCCCTCAGCGCCTCGCCGTCTGTATCAGGCCGGAGAAGACCACACGAGCCCCCCGGGCAGAGGTGGTGGGCTTGGCACCCGTCCTGTAGAGCAGCAGCATGGCTGGGGGACACGGGGACTGCTGGGGCAGAGGGCAGCAGCTGCCACCGCCTTCCTCACCACAGACTGCCCCTCGTGTCTCTCCCGGTGCCAGCAGCAGCTCCACGGTGTGCCCGAGCATCCCGGTGGAAGTGACATGGCATATCCTGGGAGACTGGAGCCTGTTCTCACTCCTATCAGGGAAACCTGTGATCCACAGCAGGGAGGACGGGACCCACCGCAGGGAATCCTCTGATTCACAGCAGGGAGAACGGAACCCAGCGCTGTGTCCCACGGGCTGGAAGCCAAGGGGCCAAACTCCCCGGGTTGGAGGAGAATCCCGATTTCCAGCACAGAGGAGGAATTACCTCACTGGAGATGCTCACGGCCTGGCCGTGCAGACTCACGGGTGGGAGCAGTGCATGCCTATAGCTGTCCTGTGACGTGGAAAATAAACCTGATCTCGATGCGTGGAGGGAGAGGAGCTGGAGCCCACCTTTCTATGTTCCTGGAGTGCCGTGTGTGGCTGAGCTCAGGGCTGGGCTGGGGGACACGTCAACACCTTGTTCTGCTACAACGGTCCAAAGCCCAGCGGAGGAATTGCCTGGCCCCGGGATGGGTTCCTGGGCTGGGTCTCGGCAGGTGCTGCCTCAGCCGGGCAGGTCGGTGCCTCCTGACATCCCATCCCGGCTGAGCAGAGGGCATCCAAGGAATTGGCAGCCTCCGCATTTGAAAAAGTAAAGACCTTTATATATCTCGGTTTAAAACCAAATCCTAGGTCAGGGCAAAGCAGCCCCGGACTGGTGCGAACCGGCCACTTGCCGCGGCCCCCCAGTCGCGTCCTATCGCTCGCAGAGCATCCTCGACGTTCCTCGGCACCTTGGGGCCCGTCAAACACTTCCAAGAACTCACTTCCACAGCGCCGGAGGCTGGGGGGGCACATGGGGCTTGGAGGGACACGGAGCTGGGGAGACACAGGGATTTGGGGGAGATGCACTCGGGGGTTCAGGGACGTGCCGGGGCGGACGCGCGGGGCGGAGCCGCGCTCGTTCCCGATCCCGGTCCCGATCCCGATCCCACCCCCAGCCCCGCTCCCTCGGCCGGTCCCCGGAAGGCCGGGGCCGGGGCGGGGCGGGCGGCAGGAAGGGGCAGGGCCGGGCCCGGCGCACAAAGCCCGGGGGGCGGCGGGGCCGGGGCAGCTCGGGCCGTGCCGTGTCGCGGCTGTCGCGATGGGGCTGTCGGCGGCGCGGGGCTGGGCGCTGTCCCCGGGCCCGGCGGAGCGCAGCCGGCCCTACGCGGTGCTGCAGCACCAGAACCTGGGTGAGGAGCGGGGGGGGCACCGGGCACAGCCCGGCCGGGGCTCGGGAGGGAGTTGTCGGTGTTTAATTAACGCTGTTTGTTTTCCCGCCGCAGTGCTGCTCGGCAGCATCCTCAGCGCCCTCCTGCTCACCATCATCCTCATGGCCATCTGCGTGTACCGGCCCGTGCGGCGGCGGTAGCGGAGCGGGACCTGCCGGGGCATCGAGGGAATGCTACATCCCACCTGTTCTCCCGTCTGGTACCCACTGTCCCACCCCGCTGCGGTCCCGCCTGGTTCTCCCATGTGGTACCCGCTGTCCCACCGCCGCCGGCGATGCCCTGACCACGCGGGGGTGGCTTTTCGCCCGTCTTGTCCCGCGCTGCATCGTGTGGCTCCATCGTGACGTTGCTTTAAGCGAAGGCCTGTCCAGGGGCTGGAAATCACACCCCCGCCCTCAGCGAACGGACTCCTGGAGCTCCCGGCAGCGTGTTCGCAGCAAGCCCGGCTGGCTGTGAGGAGAGCCTGGAGCAACGCCCCTTCCTCCCAAGTTGCAGCGTTTCGGCGAGGATGGTCCTACGGGATGTGCTCGGGAGCACCCCTGGGGCGTGTGGGCGCCCGGGGCCTGGGTCAGCACAAGAACATCGTCCAAGGAGCAGGTCCACGCGCTCGGTCACACCACAGCCACGTTTGTTTTCCCATTATTTCAGTTCCTTGTTTGAACGCTGAGTCTCGGGGGTTGGACAGGGCTTGGAGGAACCTGGTCTAGTGGGAGGGGTCCCTGTCCCTGGCAGGGGGTTGGAACAGGATGAGCTTTCTGGTCCCTTCCAACCCAACTCAGTCAAAAATGGTCCAAAGGCAAAGGCTCAGTGACCCACCACAGCGGTGGGGGGGTGGAGGGGGTCTGGCACGTTCTTGCCTCTGAGCAGAAACACCCTATCCTGGTGTAGCTGTTCAGGGCTAGGCTTGTCATTCCCAACATTATTTGCTTTAACTCTTTGCTAGATAGCCCCAAACAGCCTCACACCAAACCAGCCCTGCTGAACCTGTTTGGAACTGGGATGCCAGTGAGGGTTTCCAGCATATGCTGGTCACTGTCCTCCTGGAAACAGGAACCTCCAAAGGTCTGCAAGCCAGGCAGATGCTGAGATTTGCCAGGCTCAGGCTCTCTGGAAGTGTCTGAGCTCCAGCCAGACCCATTTATGCATTTTCAGTAACAAATCCAAGTGTTTACACTGGATCCCACTCATACAAATGCTGCTATTTTGTTTTGCACTGCTACAAGTAGTAGTAACTGGATTTTACTAATCATTACTTTGGTATTTAACATAGAGGTGTTTCTGTTAGTAATTTATTGTTTTAAAATGTGACTTCCAGAACAATTGTGTTGAGCTTTTCTCTAACCCCTTGTGCTGCATCTGAGGTGTTTTCCCTTACATTTGAAGGACATCACCCACTGGCACTGAAGAGGGGAACTTCTCTGCTGCTGCTGGTGAAATGACAGGAGGAAGCTTCCCTAGAACAGATTGAGTTCTTAATCCAAGTAAAATGAGAATGGGGAAGCAAGGCAGCACTGTTCTATTGCTATCTGCTCCTTTTTGTTTTTGCTCATTGATTCCTGTATTGTTGATTTTTCTTGGTTCTTCATCTGCTGTAAAGCCTGGGCTGCAGTCTGTGCTGCTCACAGGGGTGGATGGTGAAGATCCCAGCCACACTCAGTGTTCCCTGGAGCAGCATTCCTGTTTGCTTTCATTCTTCAATCCCTGTCCTGCCTCTTTGTACAAATAAAGAGCTCAGTAAACAATCCAGACTTATTTATTCATGGATGTTTGTTATTAACTGGCCTGTACTGTACAGAGGGAGGAGGCTGCCCCTATTCCCACCTCCGGTCACCTCACAGTTCCTACCCTGCTCTCAGCAGTGAGGGAATGGGAGGGCAGTGCTGGGAGAAGGTTTCCATGGATGTTTGTTAGCAAGGAGCTGTTAACAGCAATGAAAGCTCATCCTGCATGCATCGGGCAGTTACCAGCAGTTCAGTCATGAACCAAAGCTCAGCCAAAGCAGTGTAAAAAGGGTTTCCAAATAAAGAAAATCAGGAATTACTGTTGTAATGAGCCTTGAAACAACAAGCCAAAAGCACAAGGAAAAGCACATTCTCAGTCCTGCTTTCAGCAACAAGCAACATGAGATTAAAGAATTTTTAAAGCTGGTTGTAGTTTTAGAACAAGCTCGAAGTGTTTGTAGTGCTCAGCTTCTCTTTGCTATGTCAGCCTCCAGCTTCCTCAGAAATTGTATTCAGCAGTTACACAGCAGTAGTGGCATCAATATTAAACATACTGTGAACCCTCTCTTCTCACAAGAAGATGCAAACAAAAACTAATAATCTTAACCCCCTGCCTTTCACTGCCTTCGATCGGTGTTGACCTGATCCCCTTTTTCAAGACAGGGAGACTCAAAACTTGGCTAAAAATGTCTCAAGAGCGATTCTGGGGATTGTGTGCCTGATTCAGACTAAACCAGAACTACCTTTGAGAATTTCATAGATGATAATGTCACTTTAATGTAAAAAAAATGCCACAAAATACTTATTAAAACAGACTCCAGATACCACCTTAGAAAAAAAATCCCTGTGTGTGGTGTAACATGTGCTGTACCTTTGGTTTTATTTCCAGCACACACAGAGGATCCATCTTACACTGTATGGGTTGAAAGTCAGCCTTTAGGAAAAGCAGCACCTGGGTGAGGGAAGCAGGGCCTTCTAGTTTAGCTGGAATGATACAAATGTGATAGAAAGCAAAAAAAAACCAAAAGCAAATCCCATTTATTTTACAGTCCCAGACTAAGAAGCAGTAGCATAACAAAACTTCAACTGAAAGTGCTCAATGTTCTTTAGTTTAAATATAAACCCAGAACAAGTCAGCTTGAAAAATGATTATTCTTACCTTTCCTGCAACCTGTGAAATGCTTAACAGAAGACAGGCACTGCCAGACAGCTGGGTGTGTAAAGGCAACAGCACTCTTTATTCCCTCTGGAAGAAACCCCCAGGGTTCCATCTCCTACTTCCCACCTTGTCAGGAGCTCAACACAAGGATTATTCCCTTTTTCCCCAACTGTGAGAGTCACAGTAATGCCCTTTTCGAAGAAAGGTGCAATTCCAACCCAGCCCACTGCTCCTGTGCAGGACAGTCCCCACTCCTGCAGCACCCAGGAAGTTGTTTTTTGGGAATCAAGCTGTACCAAGGGACACCAGTGTGGAAAGGCCAGTCCTAGTGCACACTGAAGGAATTTAATCATTTCCTATGTAAAACAATGGATTATTGGTTTAAAATGGTGTTCCAAGTTACCAACTATGCCACTGGTTATGATCAAGTCCATTTTATAGTGATTTTATACTGGTTAATTAATAGCTGGTCACCCAGAACTGCCCTGTTTAGCCTGAGGAACAGGAGCAGGGTTAGGAGCAAGCTCAGAGCAGGGGTACCGTAGGTTCCTCCCCTCCTGCCAGCCAGAGCAGAGGAATATTGCTCACATTTAACAACTGTAAGGCTTTCCTGTGGCTGTTCACCGTGTACTTGTGGAGTGCACTTGAGAGTCACAGTGTGAGTACTGTAAACACTGACAGAAGTGCAGATAAAAGAGCTACAAACATCCTGTATGGCCAAAAACCTGAGGAAAGCTGGTTAAAACTGACCTGGGAATCGTTACGAGACCAGTTTTAGGAGTGTAGGCCTAGTGGCTTGGTTTAAAATCAATAAAAACATTCAGATAAAAAAATAGATGTATTCACATGAAGGATGAGCGTTGGGGTTTTAAAAAGCAACACACGTTTCCCTTCCAGATGACAGAATTAAAACTTCTCTTCCCGTAAGGACACATTAAAATCTCACCTGGCTTCTTTTCCTGGTTGCAGTTAGCACCCACACTCAGGCACACACCAAGTGATCCCAAAGAAGCACCTGTATCTATCCCTTATTTTCTTGCTGCCCTCTGACCATGGGAACGAGCTGGTTTGGAATCACTGCAGGAACTGCGGCTTTGCTGGGCAGATGGTCCCATTTGAGGATCTAAAATTTTACTGGCTACTTGTTTTGTCCTCTTTCAGAAAGCACTAGTTTAATCTGGAGCTGTTCAAGTATAAAATTATCCCTCTTAAGCAGGAGCATGTGCCAAAATCCCAGTAACTAGAGGAGAGAGAACCACATATATAAACAAAACTAACAGAAAACATCTGTCAGCATGAAGAACTACCGTGTGTGTGTAGGCAGGGAGATGCTCTCTGCAACAGCTGGAAGAAACAGGCAATGGCTTTGAATTATCGAGAAATAATGAAGCAGATGAGTAATTCTTTGGTAAGTAATGAAGTTTCCCTCCTGAACTCCCCAAAAATCAGGTTTTCAAGCTTTACTGCAATCCTATATCCTGATGCTAAAGCAAAACTTCCATCTGCTCTTCAATAAATAAGTTTAGATAAAAGCATTTCCTTCAAAGCTAAGACTGCATGGTTGAGGAGCCAAATGCAGAGTCCTGTGATCTGAAACTCCCTCAAAAATAAATCAGCTTTTTGTAGATGCTGATGCCAACTTAGAAGGCAGGTGAAATGTTTCCTTAAGCAATCCAAGAGTGGTCTTCAGACTGACGGCCCCAAATACCTTCAGTTTTACACGGATTTGGTCATCCTTACTTCAGGAGGCCACTGAGGAGTTATTTTTCCACAAGAGAAAGCTGTAGCACTTGCTGGAGCTCTGCATCTTCCTTTTCCTGGCGCTGCTTCTCCTGCTCCTCCTGCTCCCGGACAGACAATTCCATGGCAAGCTGCAAGTCTTTCTCAAAGCTGGAAGGTTCACTGGGGCTGCTGCAGCGAGAGCTCCCCGAGCTTGTCATAAGGCTCTCCTGAAGTGCCCTGATGGAGAAAAACAATTTTGATAAGTAAAAAGAGACAGAGCTCGTGTGACATTTCCTGCACTGATCCTTCCTGGCAACTGTTTTAGACCCACAAAGCTGAAAATCTCTCCCAGAAGACAGAAAGCAGCTTGAGGACAAGAGAGCAGCTGTTCTCACATCTGTCAAATTCCCAGTGGAAAACCTGCTCTTTGAAGCTTTCATAGATGCCAACAGTTGTGTTTTCAATGGGCCTCTAAAAGCATCCTCACCTGGTTTAAAGGCAACGTGGCTTCCCATCTACAAAAGAACCCAGAGGTTCCTGGTGTGCACAGAGTTTTCTTTGCACTCAGCTGCAGGAAAACTCAACAGACACTGCAGGAAAACCCAACAGACACGTGTCCATGAAATGTATGTTAAGTTTTGAAGGATTACAGAAAGATTTTGAAAAGACAGAAGAGCTGCCCTGAGGGTTGCAGCATCTAATAGTCAAACATTCAACTCAGAGGGATCAGAGTTTTCAAGAGCAGAACAGAAGGACTGTCTGTTTGTTGGGTAAAGAACTTGTGCACACACCAGTCCCACAACTGGGAAGAGCTACAGAAACCAGGGAGGCCCAGTCTGGAGTCCTTGCTTCCTGGAAAAGTTGGAAGAAGCACAGCAAGAGGTCTCAGACCTGTGCATCTGCTACCCACATACACAGAAAACCCTGCCATATTGCTTCATGCTACTGAGGTGGCTTTTTTTGCTCTGTCACTGCTTGGCTTGATGTGAAAAAAGTTAGTTACCTCTGATACTGTATATCGAAGTCCTGGGAATATGTAACTGCTCCATTGGAATCTGCCCCAAATTCCTACAGATGGAAAAAGAGACAATTCCACAGCAGTTACCAGATCTGCAGAGCAACTCACTGAAAGCCACCCTTAAATCACTCTTATTTCTTCTTTGAAATACATGATTTTCACCTTAGAAAAACAAGACCTACACTGGTTTCCTCCAGCTATACCTGCACAGTCCTTGCCAAACCTGTCACTGCCCAGATTCCAGCACACTTACTCTACTTCCACCGGATTCCAACAAACTCTGCTGGAGGGCAAACTGCATGATCTCATAATCTTCATCCGGCACGTGTATGTTCCTGCCATCGTCCTGGACGTGGTAGGACTCTGGGATCTCAAACACCGACTGGTCCACCTCAAAACCAGCCCCTACAGAAGCCAAACACAGTTACAAACATGGCAACAGTATTATTTCTACAAGCATAAAGAATTCTGATGAATGTTTATGCATAATTTAGGCGCAAAAATCCAGATAAACCGCCTGGCTAAATACACCAAGAGGCTCTGAAAGCCTGTGGCAAACCAAAACAGAGTGCAGAGTCCTTTTTTAGGATGCTGGGAAGTGATACACCTAATAAAGCTATGGTGCAGCAGAGCACTGAGGTGCCTGAACTCTGACAAAACCAGGTGAGGAGGGGGAAAAGCTGCAAAAGATAAGTTCTACAGTGTCTCTTTTGAAGTTCTTCCTCATGAATGGACCTGCAGCAGCTCACAGGACAGAGGATCACTGGATATACACAGTCATGAGCATCTCACTCAGATGTGATCCACTTCTTTCTGAAGTCACTTACAGAAATTTTGAATTCCACTTCCCACAGCAATAACCTGCACCAGAATTTACAGCTCAAACCACTCAGGAGAGCTTTCTGGAGCGGGCTTTAGCCAGTCTGGCAGGCATGGAAGGAGCAGGATGGGCCAGCAGGATCAGTGTCACACACTCTGTAACAAATTGCAGCTCCCCCTTACCTGTCAATGTTTCATTCCCTGCCATTTCTCATCTCTCCCCTCAGTGCATTCCACTGACAGAGATGTAAAAAGGAGGGTTCACTGCCTCCTTCCACTCCTTACCTGCTTCACACTGTGCACCTCCAGCCATCTGGGAGGAGCTTTTCTCAGCTGTCCTGCAGCTGTTGACATTTGCAAATGTAATTCGGGCACTCAGCACGTGAAACAGGGGAATTTCTGTAAGAGAACAAGATTTCTGTCAAAAAGAGAACTCTCATTCACTTCCACATCTACATCAGACCCTTACATATTTACGGGATATATTCTTGTAATGACAAAGCACATAGTAACTCACTTCACCAAGAAGCTGCCCTTAGTTATTCCCAATCTCTCTCTGAATCTCTTATTTTATAACAAGATTTGCCAAATTTAAGCCATCAAAGTTGAGTGGAAAGGGTTGGCAACAGTTCATTGCCCCTGAAATGACACTGTCTTTGAAATTATGCTTCTGTACTGGCCATTCAGAATTTATGAAGATGCTACAATAAAAATCACTAAATATTACCAATTTTGACAGGAAATCCTGGTGGAAAGTCCAGAGTGATGAAATCCCTAAGTCTGGCAAAATGAGCACTAGTTCTGGCCATCAGGTCGATGATTGGGGTGACTTGTTCCGTAAGAGACAAGGGGAACTTCTCACTCATCCACAAGGTTGCTTTAAATCTGAAAGAGAAAGTAGCATAAAAACATCCTAAATTCACAGTTTAGGAAACATATGCAAAGCAAAACAGGCAGCTGGGCAGTAAAAGAAGGTTACTAACACATTACAGCACTAGCCCAAGTGTTTTCTTTGACTCAGTGGAAGTAAAAATAGGTTACGGCTGAATACTTAAAGATCTTATGACTAATGGTGAAAGCTGGGAAAAACCATACTGGATATTTGTAAATGTGGTTTCCAGAGATTAGATAACTGGGAAAAGACAAACTAGAAATAGTTAAAATGGTATTTCTCACTTCTGTGTTCGAATGGTGACTTCCTTCGGTCTTCCTATGTCTCTGCCTTTCAAATCAAATTCTGGGTCAAAGTATTCCTCCAGAGTAATATCAGTGGGATTGTTGGTTGCAGCACACTCTGTTGTCTTGGTCGTACTCTAGAGGGAAAGAGAGAGGAAAAAAAACAACCCAGAAAGTATAGAAGAAACAGACATTGATTACTACAAGAAAATTCCAAGTTATCTCTTGTGGAGTAACTCTCCTTCTCTATTTTATACATTCTGTTCTATACAATTATATATTCTACACCAGTGACACCAGCCATAAATCCAAGCTGTTATTAGACTGGTTTCTACTGAGGGTAAAAATCTCCAAGTATTTTAGAGACAGAAAGAATCTACTTAAATATTTTGAAGTTGGAACCCAATCAGAAATGCATGCAGGAGCCACAGAATTTCCAGACCCCAAACCCTGTACTAAAGGCAAACCTCTGATGGGGTGTTTGAAACTGAAGTCTCTAGATCCATGTAAATGTGCAACCCTGACACAGAGCCAGCAAATCCATTATCTACTGTTCTTTAGTATGTACAAATGCAGGGGAGTTTCTAAAGCCACAGAGAATCAGGGGACTGGTTTAGAAGGGACCTTAAAGCTCAACCCGTTCCATCCCCTGCCACAGGCAGGGACACCTTCCACTAAACCAGGTTGCTCCAAGCCCTGTCCAACCTGGCCTTGGACACTTCCAGGGATGTGGGCAACCTGTGCCAGGGCCTCACCACGGCTCACAGGAAATATTTTTTCAATATATCTCACTTAAATTTCCCCTTTCAGTTTGAAATCATTATCCACATATTTCAGAGCAGCAGGGGTTACGTGGTTTTTCTCCAAGAAGGAGGTACCTGCTATTCATCCAGAACATTTGAGGGCTTAAACCAAACAAAAACATCCTCAGGGGAAATTTAAACCTCATAATCAAAATTGCTGCCAAAATAAGGAAACCAGAGGTGATTCCACACACCTGGAGTTCCTACTGGCACAGATCTCTGTGCTGCAGTGACCTGGGCTGACATCAGACACTCACCTGAGCACCATATTCATGCTCCACTGTCCCCAGGAATGAGTCCAGGGGGTTCCTGTCAGCTTCAGCTAACAGGAGGGAAAACAAAAATATTTATTAATTAGCAGCAACATTTGCATACAGGCCAGGCTATGAAACAGGTACAATACATAGAATAGAGGTACAGATTTTTAGTGGTTTCCATGATTAGCAAATACCTTTATGATTCCTAATGTCTCACAGTGGCCCCAGGGTAGGAGAATTTCCATACAAAGTTACTGGCTGGTCACCCTGTACTCTAATTTAAATACCAGGAGAAATTAGTGGACCAAAACAAAACAAAAATTCCAAGTAAACAAGGCCTCTGTGAATCTCATAACCACTGCCAAAGCAAAGTAAAGGCAGGAATACGTTCCAGAGTAGTAAAGTGCAGCCTTTTAAAACTGTCAATAAACTTTCAACAGGTTTTCAGGGCTTTTCTTTCATCTAAATAGAGCTGGGATAAATACAGGTTCATTTGTAGGTTAGGGGTTGAGTATTGAGCTCCCTCAGACACACAGCATGGGAAAGTAAAGTCAAGTCATCAAGAAAAGAATTTCCCTTGTCTGTCCGTTCAGTTCTGCAGTCACACAGAGAAGGTATAAGAGAGCCAAAAGGTCCTACTTGTTTCCAGTTGTCCTATGGGAAAAGTACCTTTATATCTCCTCTTCTCCTCTTCTGTCAAATGCTCCGTGCGGATTCGCGTGACCACGTTCACATTGTTGGCCATGTAGACCTTGAGGGAACACAGGGACAAAAACCAAACACCATCACAGGTTAAACAAGTGAGTTTTCTCCAGTGAAACACCCTGTGCACAAAACTGACTAAACAAACCTCAAAACTAGGCATTTCCAAGCTTGCTGGAAAGAAGAGGTTTGAAGAGGGAATGAAGAAAGAAAATCAGATGCTTTTTCTAAACAGAGATCACTTATAAGACCTCCCAAATTACATTTAGTGACAGTTTAATTCTGCAGGAACACTAATGAACCCCCTGTCCAACTGAGCAGTCCTGCACTCTTAGCAGAAAAAATCTTCACATAAATGTAAAAGCTACTCAGCATTTATTCTTTTGCTAAGTGAAATTACAAAATGTAATTTATTGCACAAATTCCCAAACCTGGAGTAAACACAGACAGATGAATCAGGAAAATTAAATTTTGTGATTCCGAACTCGAGTTCCTACCACAGTAAGGCTGGTAAAGCCATCTTCAGAAATACTTTACTGAGGTGAGATCAAGGACAAAACCAGTGTCAGATGGAACCACTCTAGGCAGCTGTGACTCAGGGGCAGGGGCTACTTTACGAAGTCACGCTGCAACTCGTGGCATCAGGAGGCTGCTGGTGCCTTGCAATGCTGTTATTAGAGAGTGCTCAAGGCACTTCAACTGGTTCCTCATGTTTTACACAGTGAAATAAAGACAATGTTCAAGACTGAGTTAAGTGCCGGGTTTTGGAAGCAAAGGAGCGCTGGCAGCTCTTCTGGATCTTCTGTCCCTCTTCTCCCCTCTTTGATCCCCCCTCTCCTCTATATTCCCTGCTGACATTCCTGCACACGGGCTCCAACCCCTCCCACAAGCCTGGCAGCCTGGAAGTTCCTCACCCCTGCCCAGTTCTGCTGGCAACACCATGAATCTCTCCGTGGGAATTTCAAGACCTGACATATTCAGGAAATACAGGCAAAACATAACCCCACTTCAGTTTGCTGTAAGACCTCTTAGAAGAACAGAACAGGCTTTACCTTGGCTTCATAACCACTGACACCTTCTGCTTTTTCTGTCTTCCAGACCCAGAATCCAGATGTGGTTCTGACAAGAAGCAAACACCACAAGTGTCTAAACAGCTCAATTTCTACACAATCCCTAGCTTGTTCTTCTATTTTAAACAACATTTGACTGATTATTAACCCCAGATAACTGGATAAAACACGTGTAGTAATTAAGGAAGACACATTATACACATTTATTTACAGCATTCATGTGAGACTAGACTTTTTAGCCACAAAATGCAAGTTCTTGTCCATTGGTTTCAGCACATGGGTTTGGGCAAAATGCAAATTTGTAACGAGTCACTGAGTCAATGATCTTAGAGGTATTTTCCAACCTTAATGATTCTATCTTGTTAATATGATAGACTGGAAGCTTTCTGCAAATGATTACTGGGAAGTTTCTGCCAAGCAATAGTGGCAAATTGACCAAACCAAATTTCTTTATCTAACAGTATGTGAAGTTTAAAGTGATTTCAAATCTAGCCCGAAAAAAATAAATGTTACCAAAGCTTGTGAGTTTGTTTTTTTTAAAGCTTTTTTTCAATTATGACCATCCATCATCCCAAAATTTTGATTTGTTAAGAGGAACTTTATACCTTACCTCTCAAAAGCAATGTTTTTGGTATCAAGGCACGTGCTAATAATTGGAGATGTGAGGCGTCTTTCCACACCTTTTCTGTTTGGTGTCATCGATCCCAAAATCAAACGCTTCATGTGCTGGGAAATCTCAAACTTCTCTGTCATAACAAACTTCTCGTCGTGGTTGATCACCATGACCTCTGCCCAGCCCCCTGTGTCTGTTGGAAACACCACGTTTCAAGTTAAAAACCTCACCAGGAGTGTTCCAGAAGGAAAAGCTGGGGGGATATGCTGTGTATCAAACCCAGGTGGGTGCCACCTCACTGTATTTGCACTCAGCTGGGATCAAATGGGAGCTGGAGGTAAAGTTACTTTTTATTTGGCGGAGGAACTGAGTAAAATACTGAAGTCAAATTTTAGCCCTATCACCACATTTTTACCTCAGATTTACTGGAAGAAATCAAGCCATGACAAACCAGTATCTCTCTGAGACTGTCATGAATATCTGTATAAAACTCTTACAAAACTCAGCCTCAAGAGGTCTTTTTGTGCAAAATCAGACTCCTCACTGTGCTCCCACAGTGCCTGGGGACCAGAGAGGCTGAAGGATTTACCCCCTCCTTTGAAGATGACACTCCTCCTGCCCCTCTCCCAGGTCATGTTCTCGAAGCCCAGCAAGGTCATGTCCACGCGCAGCTTGGCCCCGCTCTTCCAGATCCGGCACACGTCGCTCGGGCACACCCTGGAGAGCAGGGGCACTGCAGGGCATCAGGAGAGAGAGGGGAACAGGGAACAGTCAAGAGGTGCAGCACAGAGGACTCCAGAAGCAGCCACATCCCTGACACAGGATTGTTCAGCCCTGGTGTCATTACTCCAGAGGGCGTGAGATCAGGAACGAGCTCAGGGACAAAACCCACCCAACTTAAGCAAACACTTGTTGAGACTAAAAGATGTGAAGTGACATAAGCCCCATCTCTAGCAGTCTAGTAGTTTGATATTCGAGATATCTAATCAGCTGTGAGGCTTAGAGTTCACTCCTTGAATGGGAAAAGCGGGTACCTCCCAAGTACCCTGTGCATCCATAGATGAGATGTTATCACTTAGTCATGGATGGCCAGGGACAGGTAAACAAATCCCAAGGAAAGTCTTCAGCAATGGCAACAACAGCTAAACTCTCAACTGAAAAACAACCAGCCAAATAAACAAGAAACAAAGAATAATTGTGCAACAAAAATACAAGAGGTTATTTTGAGAGGGAAAAGAGGAGGATTCTGAGGAGCAGATATTTCCCTGTGTATTTCATGGGACATTTGTAGCTCATTTCTGCAGCTTGTAAGAGGTAATGAGGAGCAGGATTATTCTTACCCCAGCTAGTGAACTCCCATTTCATTTCCACATAAAAGTCAGGAGTCTGGAGAAGGAAAACACTTGATGAATGCTTCATGAAATAGTTTGACATTCAGTGCAGTGCTTCTCATGAGCATTTTAGGTAAAGAAAAACAAAAAAAGAGCAGAACTGGAGAAATGCTAAGTGAATGCTAAAACTGAAATTGAAACTGGCAAACACAAAAGCCACTGGCTGCCCCTGCTGCTTTCTGGGGAGCTGTTCTTCCTTCTTATACTAGAGAGGCAGCAACACCTTCCAGATTCAGCCTCCAGTGTTGCAATCCTTAATCCTCATGACTAAAGATTTCAAAGTAAATAAAGTCAAGGAAAAACCTGCATCTCCCTCAGCACTATGGAATACACAGGTTGGAACAAAACACAGTTACCCAGCTGATTGGAGTTGACTGAACTACTTGAATGAGAACAGCAGTGAATTCAACCCAGAGTGAGAGGTTTCCATGAAATAATTACCTCATTAATTTTCTGGAGTAACTCAGGAACTCCTCCAAGGGTCATAAAGGCCTGCTGGTAGTCCCGATGCTGCAGGATCATCTGGACCATCTCAGGATCCCCTGTGCTGACAGCCTCGTGCAAAACTGAGAGAAACACAGACACTGCCTCGTTTCACTTCGCCTTCTGACCAAGATCCACGTAACAGCAAAAAGTACATCATGGGCTGCTGAGAAGCATCACCCCGGGCTCCTGCTGCGCAGGCTGGCCTCACCTGTCCATCCCTGTGCGTTCTCCTTGGTCACATCTGCCTTGTGCTGCAGCAGGACTCGGGCAGACTCTATGTAACCCAGGGAAACAGCCAAGTGCAACAAGGTCCGGCCCCGCGGATCCCGCTGGTCAACATCCTGTTGGGTGTCCCAGAGAGGAGTAATGCAGCTCATCAGGGCTTACACAAACACAGTGCTAATCCAGGAGTCAATATGCCCTGGCATTCCCACGCACCCGTTCCCAAGCACTCCTGCACTGCCCCTCTGCGGGGCCATCTCGCTTCCCCGTGGAAATAAAAAGAGAAGCAGAGCGGGGCCTATAAAAGGCACAAAAACATCACCGTGGGACGTGAGTTCTTGCTGATGCTTCTCATTTCTTTTTCTGTCATTATTTCCCCCACTGTCTCCCTCCAGAAGGGTTGTTTTCAGGAGGAGATGGGAGTTCTAGTCCGTGTCCATCACCCCACAGACAGCCAACAGCCCGAGACCCCACAGAGGGCTTAAATTGTACAACAAAATGGGGGGAAAGAGGGGAAAAAAAAGCAACAGGGCATACAACACAGATTTTGGACAGCACTCTAGGAGAGGACAGAAGCAGATGGTGTTTCACAAAGCACACACAGCACAATGAGGAGTGAGGGCATTCTCTACAAGTCACTAGAATAAAAAAATAAACTACACAGGCACAAACATCCAAAACATACAAGCACAACATACTCATACCTTACACATTTTTCACTATTAGCTTAGAGATTTGAAACAGAAGAGCATCTATAACTAAAGGAAAAGGGGAAAGTCAATAGCAGAATGAGAAAAGAAGGTTATTATGCATGTTAACAGGGTTATCTGACAGCAGCAAGTCAGAGTATCACACACAGAGTGGGGAAAGCTTCGGTTTAAAGCATCTTCACTTCTGTGGTGGAGCGTTAGTTTGTTTCCCCAGCTCTTACAGCTCCAACACCTGCAGCAGCAACAGGGCAAGGGCTCTAAGGGTCCCCCCACCGTCTTTGCTGCTGTTCCTGGTCCCCACAGGTCTGACCCCCGTTTGCAGCTGGTGAGTGGCTCTAATCCCCTCACACACCCCTCCGGCAGCAGGAAGTTTATCCCAAGGAAGCAGGAGGAAACATATCTTTGGAACACTTCAAAAAACAGAAGGTGTTTAGAAGCAGATAAAGGAAGTAAGAGACAGACACGTCCCATCTCTGGGATGTGCTTCCTCAGGGAATGAAGGGAGGAGCAGCACTCCCCAGGTGGGAGCTGCTGTGTTTAATGACAAACCCTCCCAGGTGAGAACGCCCGTGAACAGAAATAACTACACAGGAGCAACGTGCCAGCGTTGGTTAAAGAGAGTTTGTTAAGGCATAAGATGATGTAAATTAGATAAAAAGTGACTGCATTCCGAAGATCCTCCCAAAGCAGGGCAGGAACATGCTCCAAGCAGGCATTAGTAACTGGGGTGCACCGTTAGCACTGCAGGTGACAGCCAGGAGGTGGCACAGCTGGTCTGGGGCTCATGTACTTGTGGTGTCAGGTATAATTAATTAACAAGCTCTGCTCATTAACTGCACTCCATGCCAGTCCCTGTCAGAGCCTTCCCACAGCAGGAGGGTTTTTGCTGTTCCAGCTCTGCTGCAGCTTTTCAGGCCATTTCCTTACGTCATTATGTCCCAGAGAGGGGACAGCCTTGTGTTTTCTGCTCTCCAGCATGGAACAATGATCCATTTTTTTTTTCATCAGAGATACTGAAAACACTCCAGCCAGTATAAAAACTCTGTCCTCAGTCTTGGACATCAACAAATCTACAAGAGCTGCTGGTGCTCAGCAAGACAGGGGCTGGTTTCATCTTTGGCAGCAGCACCTTTGCTGCAGGTTGACTTCCCATTGGGATAAGCAGCATTTATTGCTTTAATAAATAAACAAATGTCCATCACAGCTGCTCTTCTTGAGCTGTTTCAGAGACTCACAATTCCTTCTAAAGAGCTTCTCTGCAGCTGCACTGGAACACTCCAAGCAGAGTCTTACAGATGCAAAGCCAATGTTTACTATCTAAAATATATTCCTGAGCCTTCTTACATCCCTTCCACACCACAAATAAACAGGTAAAGCAGTGCAGGGAATCCCCTCAACACACCCGGCAGCACCACCAAGGTGCTTCTCCCTGGCACAGCAGCGAGTGGGGAGCACCGAGCCCTGCACCGGGCAGGAGCTCTTCGGGCCCCAGCTCGGTCCCCCGGGCCCCCCTTACCTTGTCCTGCAGCTCCTGCTCCAGCCGCCTGTAGTCGTTATTCCACACCAGGACGTGCAGGGGGAAGGCGCTGCCGGCCCCGCCAGGGGAGCTCATCCCGGCTCACACGTGGGCAGGGGGAGCCGGGGGCCCTCACTGGATTCGGGAGACCCCGAGTTACTCAAGCCCTGACCCTCTGCAGCTCCTTCTCTCTCCCGGCCCCTGTGAACCCTTCACCCCGCTCCAAAGGGGAGCCCCATGCAAAACCCCACCCCTGGGGACGCCCTGCTCCTGGGAAACCCCCCAGACCTCACTCCCGGCACACCTGGGGGGCTCCCCTGCTCCTGGGCAAGCCCCTGGCCCGAATTGCTGAGGATCTCTCCTGCCCCTGAGCGCCTCCTCACAGCCCCTGACTCCGCAGGGTCTCCCCCTTTTCTGGGGGGGTCCCCTGCTCCTCTGAGCACCCCCCTGCAGCCTGAGGGTCTCCCCTGGGGAGACACCGCCCCAGCCCGAGCTCTTGGGGTGTCTCTCCTCCCCCTGAGCCCCCTCACAGCCCGCACTCCCCACTCTCCCCCGCCGCCGTGCCCCACACCCGTCACTCCCGGGGTCCCCCCGCTCTCCCCCCTCAGCCGCCCCCCCGTCCCTCTAGGGGGGTCGGGACGAACCACAGCGCGGCCGGCGCGGGGGGGCCCCCCGCGGTCCCCCTCACTCCGTCGCTACCGGCGAGCTCACGGAAAGCGGAAGCTGCTTCTTCTTCCCCCCTGCGGGTGGATGGAACGTCCCGCCCGCAGCTGTCCCACCGCTCCCCGCGCGGGGGGGAGGGGGCAGTGCGGCGTTGGGCCGGACGCGGCGCTCCGCGCTAGCTGCCCTCCCCCCGCCTCCCCTTGGCGTTGGTTTCGCCCACCCACCCGCCATGGCGGGTAAGGGCACGTCTTGCGGGTGAGGGCAGGGCTTGCCGGAGAGAGGCCTCTTCCTCCAGGCTCCCGAAGCGCCGTCTCTCCCATCCTCCAGCTGGGAGGGCGCGGCGGGAGCGCTCGGCGGGTCCCTGCTAGGGGCCGATACTGCGGGCTGCCAGGAGTAAAGATGGCGGCGCGGGGCGCCGAGCGCCGGCGGCGCGGCGGCGGGTGAGGCGATGCGCATGCGCGGTGCCGGCGCGGGGCTGGCGGGGCCCGTTACCGGCCCCGCTCCCGCTCCCGGCGGGGCCGCGATGGCGAAGCGCCTGAGGAGCAGCGAGGTGTGCGCCGACTGCAGCGCGCAGGGTGAGCACCGCGCCCGCCCGCCGGCACCGCCCCTCGGGGGGCCGCCGGTGTCACCGCCCCCGTGAGGGGCCGCGATGGGTTGGGTTGGGTGGGAAGGGAGACCTTCGAGCTCACCCCGTCCCATCCTGTGCCACGGGCTGGCTCACCTTCCTCGGAGCGGGTCGCTCCCGGCTCCGTCCAGCCTGGCCCTGGGCACTCCGGGGGGGGTGATAAATTCGTGTTGGAGCGCTCGGGTGCCGCCGGGGGGGCTGAGGGAGCAAAGCCGCGGGAACGTCCTGTGGGTATCGGGCTGAGCGGGGGGAGATCTGGGGCTCCCCAGCTCGGCAGGGATGAGGGCTGACGGGAACACCCCTCCCAGACGCGGCTGACAGGTTGGGAGTGTGTCACTGCGAGGGACGGGGCTGTCCTGGGGAGCTGGGGAGGTGGGAGCGGGGCAGGGGTTGGGGCCACTCCGCCCTTCCCGTGTTCCAGGGTCAGGGGGGGTTGAGCTGAGCCTTGTCCCACGGCCGGGGCTGGGTGCTGGTGTCCCAGACTGCCCAGGAAAGTGGTGCTGAGGGCTCTGACAGACGCGGGTCGGACCGGCTCAGAGCAGCGTCTGCTGTGTGTTGACACGTCTCTCAGTGCAGATTGGTTTGGAGCTTATGGAGACAGATCTTGTCTTTAGAAAGGCAGTTCCGTCTCCCGACCATCTGTAGTTCTGCTGCTCTTACATCTAAAACTGTTCTGGTTAATTTTTTATTTTTTTTTTATCAGATTGTCTTTCCTTCTCTGTAGTTTTTGCTGTTTGTGTTCTGTGCTGGTTCTTCCAATGTAATTAATTATGTATGTGCTGAAATGAATTAAAAACACTGTAACGTAGATAATGTTTGAATGGCCAGAAGATAGGATGTGGGAGAGGGAAGAACAACTTGTATTAAATGTGACTTATGTTTAAAAAGAAATAGAATAGCAAAAATTCCAGTCTTCTTAGAGAAGAAATTCTCCCCTGTGAGGGTGGGGAGGCCCTGGCACAGGTTGCCCAGAGAAGCTGTGGCTGCCCCATCCCTGGAAGTGTCCAAGGCCAGGTTGGACAGAGCTTGGAGCAACCTGGTTTAGTGGAAGGTGTCCCTGCCTGTGGCAGGGAATGGGACTAGATGAGCTTTCAGATCCCTTCCACCCCAAACCAGTGTGGGATTCTGTGACTCTACTTGTATCTTCACAGAATTCTGTTTCTGCAGTAAATAGATCTGGCATCTCTCACGCAGGCACTTGTCTCTATCACACAAGGGAGCCTATCTATGCTTTTAAACATCAGGGTGTTCTGACTCAGATAAAGCTGTGGGACTGTTTGTGTTCCTTAAGCTCGTCAGGGTATCAGAGTCACTGCTGGGACAGTCCTGTAACCCATCCCTTTATTGTGTCGTGTCGTGACATTACAGCATTGTCTAGTATTTATTTATTTACTACAGATCTGCTGGCTGATCCGTGGATGTAAAGAAACCTTAATTTAATCCTTTCTTAAAACAAATCAAACCCTTCCTTTCCCTTAAGCAGAGGGGTTTGCTGGGGGGCTGTGTGTGGGCTGTGTCAGGAGCCCTGGGGGCTGCAGCAGGTCGGGTGTGCCTGACACCTGCATTAATTAGTGCTTCCCCTGGGACTTCCTCAATACTCCCTTTGTTTCTGTGGCAGAATGTGGAGAGGTTTCTTTTACACCAGCTGATCTCACAAGAGCCCTTCTGGTGCACTTCCTATCCCAGGCAGGAGTTCACTCTCAGACCCACGGCTGGGCTTGTCTTCATCTCGGGCTTCCTGTTTTGAATCACCCTGCAGGTTCCTGAAAGTGCTCGGCCCTGGCTCTGCAGCCTCTCCCCTCATGTCTTCTGTGCAAAACCAGCGTGGACAGCAGGACCAGGGCAGGGATTGTCCCTCTGTGCTGGGCACTGCTGAGGCACCACGAGTGCTGTGTCTGGTTCTGGCCTCTCATGACAGGAGAGGCTTTGAGGGGCTGGAAGGGAACAGAACTGGGGAAGGGTCTGGAACACCAGGAATGGCTGGGGGGGCTCAGACTGGAGAAAAGAAGGCTCAGGGGAGACCTTCTGGCTCTCTGCAACTCCCTGAGAGGAGGGTTGAGCTGGAGTGAGGGTCGGCCTCTGCTCTCAAGGAACAAGGGACAGGATGAGAAGAAACGGCCTCAAGCTGTGCCAGTGGAGGTTCTGGTTGGAGATCAGGAGGAATTTCTCCATGGAAAGGGTTGTCAGGCTTGGAAGGGGCTGCCCAGGGAGGTGGTGGAGTCCCCATCCACGGAGGTGTCCAAGGAAGGACTGGACGTGGCACTCAGTGCTCTGGGCTTGGTGATAAGGTGGGGGTCGGTCACAGCATGGACTCAATGGTCTGGGAGGTCTTTTCCAGCCTAAATGATTCTGGGATCCTGTGTATTTCAGTACTGGCTTAAGCATATTCTGATCAAGTCCATAACTGGATCTCTCTTAAAAATTACTCAAATAATTTCCAGCACAGATGCTTCATACGTTTAAATTTAAACCTGAAATATCCATTTTCCCATAAGCTGAAAGCACTTTCTGCTTCTTCAGCCTGCCTAATACCACATTCCTTCTCCCTTTCCCATCCCCATCTGTTCTTTGGAACAAGTAAATGGTGCTAAGCCAGGTATGGATTGAAGTGAGGGGCCACAGATGCAGAAAACAGGTTGCAATGCTTTACTTCCCTCTGCTTTTTAATCAGTGCTCTCCACCATACATGGTATCAAATCCATCCTGCTCTGTGTCCTTTGGGCTCCTGGAGCCTTTGCAGGAGCAAAGAGCCTTCTCTTGGCCCAGTGTGCTCAGCTGCTCAGTTTCCTTGCTGAATCCATCTGTCTTTCCTTTTGTTTTCCTTTTATTGCATTTATTTGCATCCCACTGTCCGCATTTCCAGCAGTGTTTTTGACAGACTCTGCCTGAACACAAACCCTTTCAGCGATGTGATTTCCCGTAGGTGCAATGTACAAGCTGAAATTACAAGCAAGGCCTTGGCTTTTATTCTTCAGCAGAGTTTTTAAACCCCTTTTTCTGCTATGAAATGACCAAATAAACAGTGGCTGAATTTATTGGGGTGAGTTGTTGTTGTCTGGGGCCAATTGGGTTGGGTATTGGGGTGGATGTAAAGAAAACCCCGAGTGCTGACTGTTGGTTGTGCAGTGAGTGATGCTCAGGAGCAGCCTGGGAGCAGTGACAGGAACAGGAAAGGGAAGAATCCCGAAGGATCTGATCCATGTGTGATGAGCTGGGCTCTAACAAGAAGGGACCAGGCTCATTAATCTGGAAGGCTGCCCGAGTTTGTGTCTTTAGTTTATAACAGATACCTCTCAATTCATTGCTGGTTTTTTTTCTTCTTGAAAGTGAAAGCTGTTGAAATAGTGGAATGATTTAACAAGGAGGTTGTCTGCTTGTTATTAATTTGGTTTTTAAATTAAGTTAGGGTTTTCCTTAAAACGTTTGCTTTAATTGGACTCTGGGCTGTGATGGTTATCGTGGGTGAATAGACGCTCCCGTCCCTCGTGGCCCGGGGTCCAAACAGGTTTGCCTGCATTGCCTTCAGCACAGACAACATCAGCTCTGCTCAGAAACCACAGCTGTGATCAGATCTCATGTTCAAGGATTCAGCCAGTTTGTTGCATGGGTCAGAGAAGCCTTTTCCCTGATGCACCATCGCTCAGATGTGTTCTGACAGCACTCAGAAGGCCTCTCATCAGATACCAGGCTCACGCTGTACTGTCTTATTTGGCCTCAGACTCATCTCTGCATTTGAAATCAAGACCTTTCCAAAATAAAAGAGAATTCCTTGATTTCCTTTTTTTGTTCTCCTGCGATGTGCTAGGTCAGGAGCTCTGTCTGGCTGCTCAGTTGCCTGTTCCTGCAGGGTTCTGGCATATTGAGTTTCACGTATCACAGGCAGAAACTGGAGTTTCTTCTGGAGACTGAGCTCCGAGCAGCCGAGGGACCTGTTTGGTATCCTGTTGGGCATTTATTGTTTCAGCCTGATGTACCATTCCTACTCGATTTTATGCCTTCTGATGTTTGAAGCTCTGTAATTGCTCATATATATTATTTACTACTTCACCTCCCATCAGTTGTCTTTCTGCGTTGCTTGTAAGATGATTCAGTTTGGATCTAATGAGAGATGAAGTTATTTTGCTTGACAGTTTGGGATTTTACTGAGCCTTTGACTTGACACATATGTACCTTTTTTTTTTTAAATTATGACACTCTCGAGTGTTTTTATTATTTAAAGTGGAAGTTGAAAGAACATTGTAATAATATAGAAGTGAAGACTGAGTAGTAGGGGAAGGAGCTTGACTGCTGTTCCCACTTTGTGTGTATGGACTGGGTGTTTTTAAAAAAACAAGAAAGATTTCTGTGGCAGGTTTGTTGTTTTTTTTTTTTTTTTCCAAAAATAAACCAACTAGAGATTTTCCAAAGAATAGGTAGGTGCTGTTTTTAGGAATGTGGAACTCCATGAAATACGGAGTAAAGCACTTCAAGGCGGTGATAAATTCAGTGTCTTGTTATGCTTGGAAAGGAAACTATTTTCATAGGAAGAACTGCAAGCAGTGGGTTTTTTTCCAAGTTTCCACAGCGTATCTCCTGGCTGTCCTGGGACTCCCACATGCCCCAGGAGTGCAAGGGCTGGTGTTTCCCATTTTCCCAGCACCCAGAGCCTCTGGCTGTAGCATTTACAGGCTCACACAGTGGCCAAGCAGACAAGGCAGAGCTCCTCATTTTAGAGTCTGTGTTTGAAACATAAGGTCGTGTTGCCTCCTGTGTTGTAATTAATGGGTTCTTTTCCAGATCCTTGCTGGGCATCCATAAACAGGGGGATTCTGATCTGTGACGAGTGCTGCAGTGTCCACCGGAGCCTGGGCCGCCACATCTCCCAAGTGAGGCACCTCAAACACACGCCGTGGCCTCCAACGCTGCTGCAGGTAGCAAGGAAAACTGTTTTTCTTTGTTAAAACTGGATATATGAATTTTTTTATATCACTAAACTGTTGTTTGAGAGGGGCTGGTCCTCTTAATCTTTCATTTTCTAAGTTAGCTTCCATTTGCTTCTCTTGTTTCCTGTGATGGACCAATAATACCAGACCACTGAAATCAGAATTGTCTCTGCCTTTTTAATTTGATACCTTTGCTTTGGAAGGTCACCTCAGCTTTTCTTTCACACTTCTGCAACAGATCTGCATCAGCCTAAATTTTTGATATATGGCAAGGTTTTCAGTAGAGCTGCTGTTGGGAAGAACAGGGAATTTTAAGGGGCTTCTCACTACATTCCACATCACAAACTCCTCAGCATGTGCCCAGTTCTGATATCCCAGTAGGTTCTGGATGCTGGCACACAAAATGGGAATCTGTTGGCCTGATGTCTGCTTGGAAATAATTACAGATATTTGATTAGTGCAGCCAGCAGCACAATGTCAATGCCTGTGTGTGTATCCTGGGTTTCAGATGGTGGAAACGCTGTACAACAATGGTGCTAATTCCATCTGGGAACACTCTTTGCTGGACCCTGCCTCTGTCATGAGTGGACGGCGCAAGGCCAGCCCGCAGGACAAAGTGCAGTAAGTGGGAAATGGCAGAATTATTATTTTATAGAACTGTAATTATTTTATTCAGCGGTGACAGAGCAGCAAGGAATCCATGGGAACCTGTGTGTGTTTTGTTGCTGGAGGAGAACAAGACTAAACTAGTTATTTGCTCACCCATCACTATTTTTTCTTTACTTTCCAAGGATTAAATTTTAAAAATTTATTGCAAAAATTCATTGCTTGAATTCCCCAAACTATTGTTTCCTGACCTCTCACTTTAAATAGTGAACAGTCTTTGAATCAAAAGACTTTTAATTCTCATGCCATGTGCTTCAGTTATCTGAATGCTGCCAACTAAACTGAGTTTGGCTGATGAATTAAGCAAAAATTGGGAGATTTCTGTCACTGATTACAGTGCTTCATTTTAAAAATAACTGCATATAGTAAGTATAGATCTGTAGTGGGCATCATTTCTTTTAGGAAAGACACACCACATGCCATGGTTTGCAGATACTTTGATATTTTTAACAGAAGTTTGCTCTGCGTAGTCAGACAATCTGCACTGGGTTGTTTTTTAATCAAAATATTTTTCCACGTCTGACTTTGCCACTGGCAAAGATCTGATTCCATCTTCACTTATGGATTTTCCTTTTTTCTGGAGCATCTGCATTACTATGAAATCACTAATATTTCTTTCCTTCCCCTTCTGTTGCCTGGGTTTCTGTTTGCAGCCCCAACAAAGCCGAGTTCATTAGAGCTAAGTATCAGATGTTAGCGTTTGTCCATCGCCTGCCGTGCCGGGAGGACGACAGTGTCACTGCCAAAGACCTCAGCAAGGTGAGGGGGGCACCTGCAGAGACAGTGCAGCAAACCTGACTCACTTCAGTTAGCTGCTTTTGGTTCAACTACTGCAGTTTTTCTGCACCATTACATAAATAAATAGGGCTTAACTTCACCTTGAAGCCACTTTTTCTTTTGGTAATACGTATGGATACTGGGGGGGATGACTGAGAGGCATTAATTTAGGTTACTCTGAGAAGCACTCTTGCACACTGCTTTCTGAAAGGATTGCTGAAAAGCAAATGGTGATTCACAGTTGTTGCTGCTGTATTAAATATAATCCTGCTTCTTTTCCAGCAACTCCATTCCAGTGTGAGGACAGGGAACCTGGAGACCTGTTTGCGACTGCTCTCCTTAGGAGCTCAAGCCAACTTCTTTCATCCGGTAGGAACACTTTTTTCATTGTTTTGATAAACAGTCAGTTATAGCTCAATCTCCCACTCAGGTCAGTTGATTAAGCAGATACTTTCCTTCATCCCTTGTAGGAGAAAGGAAACACCCCTCTCCATGTTGCTGCTAAGGCGGGACAGACTTTACAGGCAGAACTGTTGACGGTTTATGGTGCTGATCCTGGCACACAAGATTCCAATGGAAAAACTCCAGTTGACTATGCAAGGTAGAAGCTCTGAGATATATTACCTGATGTTCATAAATCACGTGAGGAACCTGCTTAGATACATTTCTGTCCTGAAAATAATCTGAATGTTAAATGCTAATTATACTTTCTCTATAAAGAGTGGAGATGTAAAGAGTATGAATAGGCATTTTCATCATTTCATGGCCCATGTTCTGGGTTCTTGAGACAGTTATGGTCCCAATGACACAGGCTGTGCTGTGCCAGTCTAGCAGCTCTCAGAAAAGGGATCTGAGAAGAGTTTCTGCAAGCTCAGCCAGCTGAGTTAGCTCCAGGGGTGTGGATTAACTCAGGAATTGCTGTGGGAAAGGGCTGAACTGCACAGATGGGTCGGAGCACATGGGGTGGGACCAGGTTGTGGGTCTGTGCTGGGTTGTTCTAAATCAAATTCTCTGGCCATTTTTAATTCTGTGTGTCTCAATGACTGACTGATGTCCCCTCTGTGTGTGACCCAGACAAGGGGGGCACCACGAGCTGGCAGAGCGGCTGGTGGAGATCCAGTACGAGCTCACAGACAGGTTGGCTTTTTATCTCTGTGGCAGGAAACCAGGTAAGCAGAAGAAACTGCACTCTGAGGTCTGTCTGTTTAGTTATAGGACAGTTCAGACTGTGGTATGTGATATTTGTTTCAGTGTTAATGCACTTTTTATATCCATTTCAGATATTCTAATATTTATATTCTGTATAAATTATACAGGAAGAACCAAAGAAAGTATAAGATGCAAAATTAGTGATGATGTGTTTAAAATTCAGATAAAACTGTACGGTTTTAAATATACCTAGATTAAAAATTAAGCTGCTTTCTATTTTTCCACAAATGCATGTTCTATATATAAATTGTAGAAACTTTTCTAAGTAGTTTCTTGCAATTGAAATGCAAAAGCAGGGGAGTGTTAATTAAATGGATTCATTTTGAGCACAAGCACACTTAAAAGTTTTTAGCCATTAAGTGCCATAAAGTCACCTATTTTAGAACTTAATATTCTTTTTTAATAGAATTTTAATACAGTTAATAAGCCTTAAATGGAATCTTTGATAACACCAGGAAATTGTTGTAGGAGCCTTATTTTTAAGACTTGCTAACTCTCTGTAATTGAAAATTGGGTAATTGCAAGATAAATCATTCTGTGTTTGCCTTTTGCTTATATTCTTGAAAATTATAAACCAGTACCAACCTATTGAAGTGCAATTTGTTTTCAACTCTAGAGCACAAAAATGGGCAGCACTTTGTTATACCTCAGATTGCAGACAGGTAAGTTGCTGATTCCATGGAATGTCTGAAAACATCAAAATAAAAAAAACCCTAGTGATTAAATTTATTTTTCTTTCTGAAACATCTTTTAAGCCTGTTGCCATTCCAACTTTATTTGTGTGCCTTTATTAATCTTGGAAGCTTTTTTTTCCATAGAAAGAATATTGTCATATAAACAAAATCAGACAATTATAGAAGTTTGCTGTATTTGTTAAAATGCAGGGGGAAGGTGAGACAATTCTGTTAAGGGAACACACATGGGAATTCCTAAGAAACAGATTGTGTAATAATTTAAGGAACAATTGAGGTGGTTTCCTGATTTTTGAAAGTAATACTTACAAGAAAGCTGTGTTTTCCTCTGAAAATATTTATACTTTAGATCATCTGAGTGTTCTTAAGTTTTGGTTGCAAATCAGTGAAATAATATTTGTACCAAACATATCAAGTGTTAATTACAAGTCCCTGTTTCTCTTTTCTTGCTGTGCAATTGGAAATAAGACGGCTGTAAGTAAACTGTCCAACCTCCTGCTTGCAAAATTTCTATGAAGAGCTCTAATAAAATTAAAATTATAAGGGTAAAAACTTGTGGGTATTTGTATTCCAAAGGATTTTTGGGATTCTTTTGTTTTAAATTTAAGATGGTTGTGTTTGAAAGCTTATGAATATGCTAATTGTGATACTATATTAGTAACATCAGTGTGTTAAAAGTGATACTAAAAATACTAAATATTAAGGGGTTTCAAATAAAAGTGACATTTTAATCACTGAGTTATTGTAATGTAGAATTTGTGTTTAAGCCATGACATGCTGCAGATGTAATGATCACATCTTGTTTTCATAGCAGTCTGGATGTATCAGAACTGGCAAAAGCAGCCAAGAAGAAGCTTCAGTCTGTAAGTAAAACTCCTTTTCTAGACATGGCAAAGTCCTCACTTCATCTTTCAGGCTTCCTAACACAAGGATCTCTTGAACCACCCTCTGCAGGAACAGTTGGAAACACAAATATTTTGTGGGCCTTCACTGTTCAGTTAAGCCCAAATTTGCAGTGTTGTTTGGTGCTTCATCCCCACGGTGGCTCTGCTTCACCCAAACACACGAGGTCTTTTTGCGGTCAGATAGGAGAGAAAAATCCATTAACCAGTAAAGAAGTGTAGAACAGAATTGTTGTCTCTGTACCCAGAAATTGGGTGGTCATCCCAGTCTGCTCCGTGGATTTACCTCACTGGGCAGGCTGAGAAAGGAGCATTTCCATGAATTATGTAGGCTGAAGAAAAGAGAGCAAGTTGTGCTCTTACATTTTCTGTTACGGAGATCTTACTGGGTTTATTTATTTTCAAGCTGTAATTATCCTCTTCTACCATTAGCTAAGCAACCACTTATTTGAAGAACTTGCCATGGATGTGTATGATGAAGTTGACAGGAGGGAAACAGATGCAGGTGAGTGAGGCTTTCTGGAATGAAATAAAATAAATCTGAATTGTTACATTACAAAAAAGATGCTAATCCAGCCACGTGTTCTGTTGAAATGCTTCTGTATTCAGTAATTACTGCTGATGGGAGTTTCTTTGTCTTGCATTGTGTGAAGGGGATGTTAATTCGAAAAATCCCGTGTTTTTCACAGAGTAGGGAACCCTCTGGGGAAAAAGCCTTCTTTTGAATTGATTGTGTTTGTGTTTGAAATTGGGGTCTTTTATTCTTTGACAAGAAATGCTGTCAAATAATACAGGAAGGTTAATTCCTGTTTTTGTTTTTTCCCTCTGGAGCAGTTTGGCTCGCAACTCAGAATCACAGCACACTTGTGACAGAGACCACAGTGGTCCCTTTTCTTCCCGTAAATCCTGAATATTCCTCAACCAGGAATCAGGTATGAAATCTTCTTAATACTGTAAAAATAACCTAATAGGCCAGGTAATTTAATAGGCCTAAGGAATATTGCTTTACTGTATTTCACTACTGTAGAAGAGTTGCATCTACTTGGAAAGAAGTTAAAATAATTTACATTTTCCTTTTAACTCACACTTTTTGCAATAAAGGTAATTGAACAGTCAGCTAACTCTAAGTGTATGGTCTTAGTTTTTCTGGGAACTCTGCTCTTCATCTAATACAGGATGTGCTTTTATTTTCCCTGCATTGTTCTGTAATTTAGGGAAGACAGAAACTGGCTCGATTTAATGCCCATGAGTTTGCTACACTGGTCATAGATATTTTAAGTGATGCCAAACGAAGACAACAGGGGAATCCTCTCACTGGTTCCAAAGGTGAGTTGTCAGCTCCTCTGAAGGCAGTTCCTCAGTAGTTCAGTCACTCCCAGAACCCTTTCAGCGGAGCTGTGTCAATTGAGAGAGAGAGAGAGATTGTTTTTATAAACAGAAACTAACTTGTGGATATCAGACTGCTGACAACAGGCAGTAGGCCACCAAAATAATGCCCAAATACAGAAGATTAGTCTGTTAAAGTTGGTATTTGTGACACAAATCGTGGGGGATATGTGCAATTTAAGAACATTCTTTTGTGATGGTTGTGATTTTTATAGTAATTTGATAATATTTTCTGGAATACTCCTGAACAGTGCAAGAGTGATACTTGTTTTGGCTGGCAGCAGGGATAATGGCAGGGGTTTAGATGTTGGAATTTCTGGCTGCTCCCTACATGCAGGACTTGGCTGTAATTTAGATCCTATTGATAATTCACCTAATAAAAATGTTTATTTTCTGTATTTCTTGAGCATGACAGATAGCAAAGATTACAAATACTTACGTTAACAAGACAGAGCCACAGTTCTAGCCATGGTGGTAATGAAATAACATTGGAGCACTAGTTCTCCTTCTGGAGAGAAAACACAAAAAAATGTTTTCTAACCTTTAATTTCTCCCTATATTTTTCATTAGCATGCTGACATCCATTTGTCTAGTATAGTCTGTTGGGTTTTTTTAATATGTGTGAATTTTATCAAGCTGTTAAGGTGTGATTCTCACCACTTATTTTAACTTGCCTAAACACTCGGAAGAAACGAAAAGGCAAAACCATCAAACTAGTTTTGGACAGTGGTAATTTGTACCTTTTAGGTGGATCTAAATTATTTTTTTTTAAGTGTGCACTTCCATTTCTTCTCTAACCTCCCTTGTGTGTTTTTTTAATGTGTTGATCTGCAGAAAATGTGGAACTGATACTCAAATCAATCAGCAATCAGCATAGCAGTGAGAGTCAGGATAACGACCAGCCTGATTATGACAGTGTTGCTTCAGATGAGGACACTGATCTGGAAACAAATGCAGCTAAATCAAACAGACAGAAGGTAGGCTTGAAATAGGGATACACACCCTAAATGTTATTCATAAAGGGAATCTGCAGTCAATCCTTCCCCTTGTGAAGGGATTTAACTTGCATAAATGATCAGAAAATGGATTTTAAAATTAAATTTCAAATTAATTTCATAATTGTGCCTCAGTCTATGAATTTGCTAATAAGATTAAGTGTTGTGACTTGAGGAATTTTTATGGTAAAAAAAAAATGCTTCTCTAGAAAAGTAATGTGTATGACTGGAGATAAGATAGAGACCTAACTGCAGAGATGAAATAATTGCATCTACCAAAACACCCTCAATCAGTGATTCCATGGTATTTCATGAAGTTACTGCTTCCTACTGAAGAAATATTTACAGCAGACCAATGTGAACAAGTAGTTTAAACCATTCCTGAAAATAATGCAGAATGGTGAAAAATGGGCAGTAGACCTATTGATTCTACTTTATTTTTTCCTGGTGATATGCACACTGGATATTTAGCAATCTGTCTTTTATGACTTTCCA
The DNA here is from genome assembly GCA_035583135.1 of Lophotriccus pileatus. Lineage (NCBI taxonomy): Eukaryota > Metazoa > Chordata > Aves > Passeriformes > Tyrannidae > Lophotriccus > Lophotriccus pileatus. Next base: position 9,222,222 of record JAWWES010000037.1, read on the forward strand.
GTTCTTTATTGCATATTTTAAAAAATCCTTATGAAAACAGTATTTTTTCACTGAAATGTTTTTAGAGGAGCTAGAAGTTAATTGACAGAAGATTTCTTTTATAGTGGACTAAAATGATGCTAATAAATTGATCTTATTCATTTAACTTAGATTGAAATACAATTCTTTTGAAGTAATTATATGAAAAGCTGTAGAAATGTCATTGTTTTGTTTAGTTCTTTCTTAATGGTTTAAGTATTTTTCTGTTCCTGTTCATAGAGCCTGGATTCAGACTTGTCAGATGGACCAGTGACAGCCCAGGAATATATGCAAGTTAAAAATGCTTTGGTGGCTTCTGAGGTGAAGATTCAGCAGTTGATGAAAGTGAACATCAACCTGAGTGATGAGCTGAGGATCATGCAGAAAAAGGTAACAGGCACAACACTGTAACCCCTCAGCTCTTAGAATAAAACTGCTGGAACTGAGGATGCAATAACCCAATATTGGGAGAGTGAGAAAACTCATTTTAAAGAGCTGCCCTGGGGTCAGATGTGGCACTGTAAATACTTTTGTGCAGCACGTGCTTTGAATGTTGTTTTTTGTGGAGCTGATGCTGATCTGACCCAACAAATCACAATGATGATTTGACTTAGGTCAAAACTTTGACATAAGCTTTCCAAGTGACAGTATTCCAAGACAGTATT
>JAWWES010000037.1:9243627-9259192 GCA_035583135.1 Lophotriccus pileatus
CCATATGGGCGGTGCGCGGCCATTGGCCGGAGCGGAGGGGGGCGGAGCGTGGTGTGGGCGCGCTGCCGGGTCGGCCCCCGCTGCCCTCAGAGCCCCCTCAGCCGGGGAGCGGTGAGGGGGAAGCTGAGTAGGGGGGTATATCGCCGGTCATGGCGCTGCTGCTGGAACATGAGTTCAAGCCGCTGCCGGCTGACAAGCAGATCGAGACTTTGCCCTTCCTGGAGGCCGTGGCGCACCTGCCGCCGTTCTTCGGTGAGACCGGGTTGGCCGGGGTTGGGAGGTATGGGCTGGTATAGGCCTGCTGCGAGCTCAGCTGTTCCGCGGTGTCCCCTCCACAATCTTCGGTCGTGACCCCCCTACCTGATTCACAGCACACCCCTCCCCACGAGGGGCTCACTCCGGGTTTGGCTGCTCTGCCTGGGCCGGGGTTGCATCACGGTCCTGTCAAACCCGCCGAGCGGCGCCGTTGGGGAGCGTCCTGGAACACCCCATCCAGAGGCACCGCCCGGGCCAGGGGCTCTCCCGTCCCAGCCACGGATCCCACCCGTGTCGGGACACGGGTGGGTGTCGGCGTGGCCGCCCTCGTGTCCCGGCGTGCCCGCTGCCCTCCACAATGTCAGCTATTGTGTGGCGGCTCCGCGGCAGCCCCGGAAGGGCAGGACATGGGGCTGCCGGGCTGGGGACGGGCAGTGTCCGGAGCCTGTCAGGCTGTTCCAGGACCTTCTGCCGGGGCTGTGTCCCGGAGCCGAGGGGGGGGTTGGAGGTCGCTGCTGAGGTCGCAGTGGGTGGCAGGGCTGTCGAAAAGGCCAGCAACCCAAAGATCCCACCCAGCCCCGTTGGCTTGTGTCTCAGTGCCCAGGCTGTTCTTAAGGTAAAACCTGTTGGTTAAGGGGACTTCATGTGTCTCCTGTGTCACCAACGTCTAAGTGTCCTCCCTCCACATTTCCACAGATTGCCTGGGGACTCCCATCGTCTACTCGCCGGTCAAAGCAGACCTGACTGGAAATATCAAGGTAGGAAGGGGCTCAGGAGGGCTCCGGAGGGAGATAACCCCTGGGCAGGGACGCTGTGGGATTGGAACGACAGGACCTGGAGGTGTTTCAAAGGTCTCTTCTTCCCACGGGGACTTCCAGGCTCAGTGGTGGCTCATTCAGTGTCATGTTTATTCCTGGGGCTCCTGCCCAGAGCCCCAAGAGCAGCCACCATGTTTCCCTGCTCCGGTGCAGCCCTGCCCGGCAGCTCCCAGGAGCCAACCCCCTTCTCTGCCCTCAGAAAATCCGGGCCGTTTATGACTCCAACCCTGCCAAGTTCAAGACACTGCAGAACATCCTGGAGGTGGAGAAGGAGCTGCACGGCTCAGCCTGGCCCAAGACGGGCGCGACGCTGGCGCTGATGTGGTTGAAAAGGTGACTCACGGCATCGGGAGCTGCTCCGGGCCCTGTCCCAGCACGTGGGGAGCCAGGGAACGCCGGCTGGAGGCTGCGTAGGCCGGGCTGCTCCCTTGGGCTGGGTCTGGCCGTTTTGGGGAGCACAGATGTTGGGAACTGCCTCCTCAAAGCTCCCCTGGGAACGCACGTGAAAACTCAGCCTCAGAGTATGAGCTCTCAGATTGTCCGGCCAGGTCAGGACTCTGCGGTGCCAGGAGGCCCCAGTGGGGCTGAACCTGGCCCTGCCCAGCTCAGCTCTTGGGCCCAGCCTCACCTGGGGGCTCCATCCTGCCCTGCTCACCATGTCCCCCCCAGGGGCTTCATCTTTCTCCAGTCCCCATGTGCTACCCCACAGGGTCCCTGTGTGCTTCCCCAGGGGCCGTCCTGTCCCTGTCCTTTCGGGGGGGCTCAATCCTGCCCTTCTCTCTCTCTTCCCTGGATGTACCTACAGGGACAGGCACCAGCCCTGCAAGGGGAATGCGCTGCTAAGAGTGTGGGATTTTTGGGATGCTTGGACACACAGGGCTGGAAGCTGGGAAGCAGCACCCCCTTTCCCCACCCAAACATCTCTGCTCTTCCCCCAGGGGCCTGAAATTCATGCTGGTGTTGCTGCAGAGCATCTCTGACGGCGAGCGGGATGAGGAGCATCCCAACCTCATCCGAGTGAACGCCATGAAGGCTTATGAGATCTCACTGAAGAAATACCACGGCTGGATGCTGCAGAAGCTCTTCACAGTGAGTGCTCTCCCCTCTCCAAGCATCCAAATGCCATCCCTGGGATTGTTCCCATGTGCAGATGAGCTTCCAGAGACCCTGCGGCACAACCCAAGCCATGGTCTCCGTTGGGTGTGGGGAGTCTAACGCCTTCTCCCTGTTTTATAGGGCTCAGTCTACGCTCTTCCCTACAAATCTGACCTGCTGAAGGCCTTGGAGAAGGGTAGAGAAGTGAAGGAGGAGGAAAGCATAGAAAAAATCCATCAATTTCTCACGAGAGTCACTCCAATCCTGGATGCAATTTATGAGATGTACACGAAGATGAACGCCGAGCTGAGCTACAAAGCCTAAAGCTGGCACAGGACTGGCATGGATTAAGTAAGGTGTGATGGGTGTTACCTGTGTCTTCATCACTGAGGCAGCCGGGGCGGCTCCCAGCTCTCCGATGACTTCGATTCCTGTCTGGATCTGCAGTGGATAACCTGTTTTCTAATCAAAAAATAATAATCATTAATTTTCTATTGAGAACACGGCAATAAAACAATTGTGGGTGTCACTGTAGGATTTCCCAAGAGGAAAACCAAGTGTTTCTAGTCCCAGCTCCCAGAATCCTGCCTCCGGTGGGGCAGGGAATGAAGTGTGGTGATGGCAGCGTCCTGCTGATACGACCTCGGACCTGCCTGGCAGTGGGACTGCGCCCGGATCCTGCAGCACACCGACAGCACCTCATGCCGACTGGCACCGGATCGTCCGGAATGATGCCCAGAGCGGAGGAGCCGATGACTTCCCGGGTGACCCCGATTCCTCTGGTGCTGGTGTGGGAGCGAGTCCCTCCGCCGGGATGCGGCAGCCGGGTCTGTCCCCGCGGTGCTTGCGGTGCCTTACGAGCCCCCTCGCCTTCGGCGCTGCCGATCCCCCGCACGGGGCGGGAGCAGCTCTTAATAAAAACTGACAGTACCGTGGCCTGGGAGGCTCTTTTGGGGCTGTGCCTGGGGAAGTTGTTTTGGGAGAGTACTTTGAGGTTGTTCCTGGGGGAAGCTGTTTTGCACAGGGTGTTTTGGGGCTGTTCTAGAGGGAGCTGTTTTGGTGCAAGGGGTTTTGGGGGGACTGTGCCTAGGAGGGGCTGTTTGTGGGAGAGTTTGGGGTGCTGTTTCAGGGAGGGTATTTTGGGAGGCTGTTTTGGGGAGGGTGTTTCGGGGCTGTTTCAGGGGATTGTTCCTGAAGGGGCTGTTTTAGGGAAAGATGTTTGAGGAGAGTGTTTGGGGGGACTGTTCCTTGGGGAGACTGTTTTGGAAGGGTGTTTTAGGGCTGTTCTGGGCAGGCTGTGTCAGCAAGAGTGTTTTGGGGAGGGTGTCTTGGTGCTGTTATTGAGGGAGCTGTTTTGGTGAGGATGTTTTGGAGCTGTTCCTTGGGGGGTGTTGTTTCAGGGAGTTAGTTCCAGGGGAGTTTATTTCAGGGAGGGTGTTTTGGGGGGCTGTTCCTGGGGGCTGTTTTGTAGCGGGTGTTCCCAGGGGACCGTTCCGGGCACCCTCCGGGCCACGCCGGTGCCGAGTGCCGCAGGGGCGGACGGGGGCCGATCCCGCGGGCGGGTCCCGGTGCCGCCCCCGCCGCTGGAGCCGGGGCCGGGCCGGGGAGGGGCCGCTCTCCGGGACCGGCCCCGCGGAGACTCGGCGGCGCCAGAGCCGACGGGACCCTCCGCGGGACCCTTCGCGGTACGGACCGGGGGGAGCGGGCAGAGGGGGGGCACGGCCGGGGGTGGGACGGGTCGGGACACGGGGACCGGGGCAGGATGAAGTCCCCGGGTTGGGGGGGGGAGGGGGACACAGGGCAGGATGCAGCCCCTGGGGCAGCACACGGAGACCGGGACAGGATGGAGCCGCCAGGTGAGGCCGAGGCCGTGGGCTGAGCTGGGCAGGGCCCCCTGGCCCCGCGGGGTCCTGACGTGTCCAGACGATTTGGGGGCTCACGCTCTGAGGGTGGGATGCCGGGTGCATTCCCAGGGAGAGCTTTGAGGAGGGGGTTCCCACCGGCTCCGAATTCCCAGTGCTGCCCGCACCGAACTCCCGGCTCTCGCCCAGGTGAGCATGGCCCCAGTGGTGTGTATGACTTTAGGAAATGTCTGGATCACTCCGGATAAGCGTTTCCAGCATGACCCCCGTGTGGTTTCAGTGATTCACTCCCACCAGAGACCTTCCGGTTTCAGTTTGAGGATAATGTCATGGGACATCATCCCTGCCGCCCTCCCAGGGCATGTCCTGCACATCCCGGTGTCGGCGACAGTGTCTGTGCCCCCGTGGTGGGCTCGAGTGGGGACTCACTGGGGATACTGGTCCGGCTGGGAGGTACCTCGGTGGGAAGCTGGGGAGAGATGGGAGCACAGGTGGAGTTTGTGTTGGATGCAAGAACTGCACACTGACTCAATTATTCCATGAGGTGAGGAAGTCTGAGAACTCCAAACCCAAATAACTAACGGGCCAAATCAAACCCCTCTGACAGCACCTTTCCTGGCAGCGGCAGTGCCCGGGAGTGCCTGGGCTGGCGGTGCCTGCGCCGAGCCGTTCTTTTCCCACACAACCTTCCAGCCCCTGCTGGTGACAGCAGGTGTGTGACAGTCCGGCCGCGTGCGGGTTTTCCCTAAAGCTGCGCTTTCCCGGGTCCCAGCGCAGCTCGGAGGGCTTGGGTGCTCTGTCCCCATTCCCAGACCGCGGGATCAGTTGCCTGACAATTCCCTCTTCTCCGTTGTCCAAGGTCAAACCGGCCATTCACTGGCCGCCCGTTTGCGTGGGGTCGGAATGTGGGACCTGCGGGCTTTGGCAGGTGCTTGTGGAATTTCTTGCAGAGTTGGGGACGGCAGGAAAGCTAGCAAAGAGGAGAAACCGTGTGACTGTGGCTTACCCCGTGCCGTCCCCACCCCCCCCGAGGGCTGTACCGTCTCAGCTTGGTGTCCCCCAGGGCTGCGCTGTCCTTTTTGAGTGTCCCCCAGTGCGGTGGGGAGAAGGTGCTGCTGCCTGAGCTCCTTCCCCATTGCTGCGGGGTTTTGGGGTCATTTGCCACCCTCATCCCTGTGCCCACGGGAGCTCCACGAGGCTGCCGGGGTGGTTGTGCGACCCGTTGCCGAATTCGAGACCGTCCCCGGCTGCGCTGCCCTCCCGGCAGGGCCCAGCCTGCGCCTGTGGCTTGTTGCACAGAGCTGCAGCCCAGCACTAAATGACACGTTTCCCGCTGCTTTTTCTGTCCCGGGACCCGCGGGGAGGGCTGAGCTCGCCGGGGGCAGGAGCGAGCCGAGCTCTAACACTGCAGGGGTTTGCCGGTGGGTTTTGGTGAAAAGTGGGGCTGGGGGAGCGCTGTGACCTGTCCGTGCGGGAAGGATGTGCGGGCAGGGATGTGCGGGCAGGACACGGCCGTGCCGGTGGCACAGCGCAGAGCTTTGCTGGCCGGGCTGGTAGTGCAGCTTTCCTTCAGCCCTACGTCCCTCTGGGCAAACTAAACCCGTAATTTCTTCTCCCAGCCGCTGCCCCGGCCCTCCCGCGGGCTGCAGCCCCCCCGTGCCGTGTCTGTCCCCTCCCAGTGCCCAGAGCCGCGTCCCGCAGATCCCCCCAGGGCGGCGGGAGCTGTGGAGCACCGCGAGCAGCCCTGGCCCCGTTCCCGGCCCTGCTGTGGTGGCAGCTCTCGCTGCCTCTGGGCACTTCCCTGGATACTTCCCTTGACGTGGGGAGTATCCCAAGGAATGTTTTCTTTCCTTGGGCGGCAGATCGAAGTGCACAGGGTCCGCTCTGTGCCCTGTCCTGGGCTGCACCCAGGCTGACCGCAGCGGGGCCGGGCTCGCCCTCGCCCAGCGCGGCAGCGCCGCAGCCGGAGGGGGCCCTGCAGACGTGAAGGGTCCCTGGAACAGGGTAGGTGGGTGCCGAGCAGAGCAAGGGACAGACAGGACCAGCCGGGACACTGAGTTACAGGGAGTCCCGCCGGCCCCAACCGCTGCCAGGGTGGGTGTGGGACCTGTCCCGCCGAGGGACTCGGTGCCCCGGGGAGAGGATCGGGAGGGTCTTTTGGGGCTGACACCGGTTTTTCCGTTGCCAGGTCTCCTGCTCTCTTGAAGGAACCGGGGGTCACAGCCACACAGGCAGGTCACTCGTGCCCGTCCCGCGGTTCGGGGACCATGGCAGACCCCGAGGACGCCCCGCGCGTTGTTGTGGGCGATGGCGGGGAGGGCGCGGGGGAGGACGGCTCCCTCCAGAACGACTCCTTCCCTCTCTCCTCGCTGGCCAATCTGTTCGAGAGCGAGGACACCCCGACGCCCGCCGAGGCAGCGCGGGGACCCCCCGGCGCCGCGGATGGAAAGCAAAACCTCCGCATGAAATTCCACGGGGCCTTTCGGAAAGGCGCCCCGAAGCCCATGGAGCTGCTGGAGGCCACCATCTACGAGTCCCCCGTGGTCCCCGCGCCCAAGAAAGCCCCCATGGATTCCCTCTTCGACTACGGTACCTACCGCCACCACCCCAGCGAGAACAAGCGCTGGCGCAGGAGGGTCGCGGAGTGAGTACGGGACCCCCGGTGCGGCGGGGGGTGCTGGGGTCGGGGAACCCAGGTGGGTATGGGGATGCTCAGCAACTGGGCACGGGGACAGCCCTTCGAGTACCACTTTGGGGTGCTTTGGGCAGGGGTGCCACGAACAGGGAGCAGCTCCCAGTGAGTCCCAGCGGCAGAGCTGGGCTGTGCCATGCCGTGCCGTGCCGTGCTGAGGGTCTGCAGCCTCACCACGGGGGCCGGGAGCGCCCCCCTTCCCCCTTACCGGCGCCATGAAAGAGGCTCTGTGCGCCCGGCCGCTCCCCTGGCCGGTGCGGCCGTCTGGCTGCGGCATGAAAGGGCTTTTCAGGAGGGCCTCCGCCCTGCCCGCGCCAGGAAACCGGAGCCGGGGGGGGCAGCCCGCGGCCGGACACACAATGCCCCTCTGTGCCGGGCACCTGGGGCGGGCACCGTGGCCAGTGTCTCCACCCAGGGGTGCAGCCGGCAGGGACAGCGGGGTGTCCTCCCGTGGAGTGGGTGGAGGGGGCCGGGATGCCCCGTGAGCCCTCAGCCTGGGGATCCCTCTATGGGGCAGCCACCATCCGTCCTGCCCCAATTCCCAGTGCCCGGAGCTGACCGGTTGTCCCCAGTCCATCCCGCTGCTGCCAACTGCTCCGACCGGTTTAACTTCGCCCGTGGTGCTGGAGTGTGACCAAACCCTCGGCCCGTCCCTGCTGGGGGGCACAGCTGGGGGCCCAAAGCGCTGCAGCACCTGTGGGAGCCGGCACGGCGCCACCACCTCCCGTGGGCGATGCAGGGAGCACTGGGCTGCTGTGGGTGGGGGGGCTGCCCTGGCCCCGTGGGTGACCCCCAGGGGGTGTCCCCGGTGTGTCCCCACATGCCCGTGCCCAGCAGCTGAGCTCCCTCAAGCTCATTGCACTGGTGGGAAGCCAAGGCAGCGGTTCCAGTTCCCAACGCTGGGGTTTCTCCTGCAGGAAGCAGGTGCCAGCCAAGGGACCAGCTCCCAACCCACCCCCCGTCCTCAAGGTCTTCAACAGACCCATTCTCTTCGACATCGTTTCCCGGGGGTCCCCGGCCGGCCTGGACGGGCTCCTCTCCTTCCTCCTCACCCACAAGAAGCGCCTCACAGACGAGGAGTTCCGAGGTGAGCTGTGCCATGGCCCTGGTGATCCCTGTATTTCTGTGGGGATGGTGAGGCACAGCCTGGACAGCTGGAAGCTGTGATGTGCAGCGCCTGGGATTTGGCCAGGGAGTGCAGGGTGTGGGATTGGGCACCCCCATGGCTGGGGGGCTCCTCTTGAATCTTCCTCAGCACCCTCCCATTGCAGAGCCCTCCACGGGGAAGACCTGCCTGCCCAAGGCGCTTCTCAACCTGAGTGGGGGCAAGAACGACACCATCCCCCTCCTCCTCGACATCGCCGAGAAGACGGGCAACATGAGGGAGTTCATCAACTCGCCCTTCAGGGATGTCTATTACCGAGGTGGGGGAACGTGGGGCCACTGCTGGCCCTGCCTGGGCACGAGGGGCACTGTGGTGATTCGGGGAGCAGCACAGCAGAGGCCCTGGGGAGGATGGAGGATGCTGGGGAGGTTGGGGACTGGGGCAGTGGGGACCTTGGGGAGACTGGGGGGGTTCCAGGGGGATTTGGGACTGGAGCAGCAGTCCTTGGTACCCTGGGAAGGCTGGGGACCCGGGGAAAGTCATGGGGCAAGGTGGCAGCTGACAGGCAGTGGTGTCACAGGCCAGACCGCCCTGCACATCGCCATCGAGCGCCGCTGCAAGCACTACGTGGAGCTGCTGGTGGAGAAGGGAGCAGATGTCCACGCCCAGGCCCGCGGACGCTTCTTCCAGCCCAAGGATGAGGGTGGATACTTCTACTTCGGTGAGCAGGGAGGGATCCCAGGGGTCACTGCTGTGCCTCAGGATGCCCCCACAGCGGGGCAGAGCTGACGGGAGCCCCTGTGTCCCGGCAGGTGAGCTGCCCCTCTCGCTGGCTGCCTGCACCAACCAGCCCCACATCGTGCACTACCTGACGGAGAACGGGCACAAGCAGGCGGACCTGCGGCGCCAGGACTCCCGCGGCAACACGGTGCTGCACGCCCTGGTGGCCATCGCCGACAACACCCGCGAGAACACCAAGTTCGTCACCAAGATGTACGACCTGCTCCTCGTCAAGTGCGCCAAGCTCTTCCCCGACACCAACCTGGAGGCGCTGCTCAACAACGACGGCCTGTCCCCGCTCATGATGGCAGCCAAGACCGGCAAGATCGGGGTACGGTGACCCCCCCACGGTGGGGAGATGTCTTCCTGCCATCTCCACGGCATGGGCTGAGCCCTGTCACAGTTGGGGCATGTCCCTGCTGGCAGCACAGCTTCTTTGAAGATGCTAGTGGGAACCCCTTTTGCATTCCAGCCCTTCCTTAATTAACCCCAGGCCCTTGGCACAGCCCATCCTCTCCCATGACCTGCCCTCAGCCCCTGATGGGGTGGACAGAAGCATCATTAAAAATACAAATGCTGCAGCATCCTGGGGAACTTCCCACTGTGGCAGCATCCCTGAACCCCTGCAGCACCTTGGGAACCCCCCAGGAGCACCCTGGGCCCACCAGAGTTCAAGGGGTGGATTGGGTGATGTGCCTGGGACGGGGCAGGAGGAAAGCGGGGTACCCCAAGCGGGTTGGGGCCAGGTCTGTGGACAAGCAGTTCTCCCTGTGGCAGATCTTCCAGCACATCATCCGGCGGGAGATCACGGACGAGGACGCCCGGCACCTCTCGCGGAAGTTCAAGGACTGGGCGTACGGCCCCGTCTACTCCTCCCTCTACGACCTCTCCTCGCTGGACACCTGTGGGGAGGAGGTGTCTGTGCTGGAGATCCTCGTCTACAACAGCAAGATTGAGGTGTGCAGGGGCTGGGGGGACCAGGAGGGGTCAGGGGGGGGACTGGGCGAACAGATACCCTCTGACAGCACCCACATCCCACCAGAACCGCCACGAGATGTTGGCCGTGGAGCCCATCAATGAGCTGCTGCGCGACAAGTGGCGCAAGTTCGGGGCCGTCTCCTTCTACATCAGCGTGGTCTCCTACCTCAGTGCCATGATCATCTTCACCCTTGTTGCCTACTACCGCCCCATGGAAGGCCCTGTGAGTCCCTTGGCACCGTGGCACAGCCCCACGGGCCAGCGCTGCCTGGCAGGGGGGTCTGCTGGGGATGGGGCAGCAGCTCAGCCCTGTTCTCTCCCCACAGCCCCCCTACCTGTACACCACCACCGCTGACTACCTGCGCCTGGCCGGGGAGATCATCACCCTCTTCACTGGAATCCTCTTCTTCTGCACAAACGTCAGTGTGGCGAGGCACGGGGTCCTCCTGTGGGGCCACTGAGCCCTCAGAATCTCCAAGGGTGACAGGCCTGTGTCCTGAGAGTCATCTGCCCCTGCTGTGGTGGCCCCAAACATGGGGACCCTGCCACACAGGGCTTGCTCCCCCTGGCTCCTTCAACCTGCCCCTCTCTCCTGCAGATCAAAGACCTGTTCATGAAGAAGTGCCCAGGTGTGAACTCCTTCTTCATAGATGGCTCCTTCCAGCTGCTCTAGTATGTAGGGAACCCCGGGGACCACCATAAGCTACCACACCCCAGGGCTTGTGTGTGCAGGGTCTGACCCCGACTCTCCTCCAGCTTCATCTACTCGGTGCTGGTGATTGTCACGGCGGGGCTGTACCTGGGTGGCATCGAGGCGTACCTGGCTGTCATGGTCTTTGCTCTGGTCCTGGGCTGGATGAACGCCCTGTACTTCACCCGCGGGCTCAAGCTGACAGGGACCTACAGCATCATGATCCAGAAGGTCTGCCGGGGTCGGGGGTCTTCTCCTTTCTCAGCAGGGCTGTTCCTCCCATAGATGAGCAGCCCAAAGAGGGTCCTCCGGGCTTTCTGTGGGGTTCCTGTGGCTCAGCACTGCCCTGCTCCCAGCCTGGCCTTCCTGGCAACACAGTTCAGTGATGGTGCCATACCTCACCCTGCTCTCCATCATTGCAGATCCTCTTCAAAGACCTGTTCCGCTTCCTCCTGGTCTACTTACTCTTCATGATTGGCTATGCATCAGGTAGGGCCTGGCTGGCCAGTGGGGACCTGGGGGAAGGACAAGCCCTATAGCACAGCTGGGCAGGGGGTTGCAGACCCCCCTGCTTCCTCCCACCCACCTATGGACCCAGCCTTTGCCTCCTCCCATGGTGGAGAGGGTCTCATCAGGCACAGAGCCAGGTTGGGGTCCATTGTGGACCCCATCCTTGCTGCTGCCCCCATGGACTCACCATCTCTGTCCCTTCTCCTCCCCAGCCCTGGTGTCCCTCCTCAACCCGTGTCCCAGCAGTGAGTCCTGCAGTGAGAAGTCCAACTGCACAGTGCCCACCTACCCATCCTGCCGGGACAGCCAGACCTTCAGCACCTTCCTGCTTGACCTCTTCAAGCTCACCATCGGCATGGGCGACCTGGAGATGCTTGAGAGCGCCAAGTACCCCGCCGTCTTCATCATCCTCCTCGTCACCTACATCATCCTCACCTTTGTGCTCCTCCTCAACATGCTCATCGCCCTCATGGGCGAGACCGTGGGCCAAGTCTCCAAGGAGAGCAAGCACATCTGGAAGCTGCAGGTACCACCCCAGGGGCTGCTGGGCAGGGGGTCCAGGAGCTGCCTGTGCTCGAGGGGCTGCAACACCACAGCACCCCAAGCTCCATGGGCAAGGCACCTCCATGGCTCCATCCTCAAGCAGTCCCTGGTGTCTCCGGCAGTGGGCCACCACCATCCTGGACATTGAGCGCTCCTTCCCAGTGTTCCTGCGGAAAGCCTTCCGCTCGGGGGAGATGGTCACTGTGGGAAAGGGCACGGACGGGACACCGGACCGCCGCTGGTGCTTCAGGTAAAGGCAGGTGCCCTCAGGGGTTGGGGACCAGCCAAGCCTCTCCCACCATGGCCAGCAGTGTTTTGGGGAGCCAGCACGATGCACTCCTTTGTGGGGTCCTTTGTTCTCACCTGGAGGCAGGTGGAATTGCCAGTGGATGCCAGAGCTGGTGCCCTGGCTCCCAGGAGCTCTCCGCAGCCCCTCTGGATCTGACCTTCCCTACAGGGTGGACGAGGTGAACTGGTCCCACTGGAACCAGAATCTGGGCATCATCAGCGAGGACCCGGGCAAGAATGACACATACCAGTACTATGGCTTCTCACACACCATGGGCCGGCTGCGGAGAGGTGAGTGCCGTGTCGTGGGCTGGGAGCATCCCTTGGGATCTGTTGGGAGGTGAACGTGGTGCTGTGGACTGGGAGCATCCCTTGGGATGCTGCTTACAGCTTCTGATGGGCCCCAGGAACAGATTTGGGGGCTGAGTGACGTGGGGCTGACCGGGGAGCAGCCACAGGCTCCCGGCTCTGCCAATTCCCACCCTCCCCACAGATCGCTGGTCGACGGTGGTGCCGCGCGTGGTGGAGCTCAACAAGAGCTGCCAGCCGGAGGAGGTGGTGGTGCCCCTGGGGACCATGGGCACAGCGGAGCCACGGGAGCGGCGGCACGGCCAGGCCCCGAGCTCCCCACTCTAGCACAGCAGTGCTGGGAGCTCATGGACTCTGCCCGGGCCCCGGGAGCGGCTCCAGAATCGCGACTGGGCTGGATGGTGCTTGTCTGCTCCTCAGGGATTTGTGCAGCCTCTGTCCCTCCAGCAGCTGCTGTCCTGCTGGCTGTCCAGCCTGGATGGGGGGTCCTGGCCCTGCCCTGGGCATGTTGGAGGTCTCGGCTCTCACCGATGAGCTCCAGTGCCATCGCTTCCCTTCACCATGCCGGGGCCATCGGCTGTGCCGTGCCGGGAGCCTCAGCCGCAGGCTGGGTGTGGGAAGCACGACCCCCACCGCCCACCAAGGCCAATGGTTTTGTCACGGATTTTTGCACAGGATTTATACGACTATTTATTTAGTAATAAAGACTGACCCACCAGCGCTGCCTCCTCCTGGCATTGGCTGATTCCAGCTGGGAGAGCCGCGCTGCCGGCAGGTCCTGGGGAGGGATGGAGGAGCCGGCTGCAGCCTGTGCTGTGCCAAGCCATGGGCGATGAGTGGCTGCTCATCACACAGCTCAGGTGCATACATGGATGTGGTGCAGGGCCTGGGTGTGCAGGTGCAGCGCACGGATGGGATGTGCAGGTGCGGTTTGCGGTGCGGGGCCGGGGCTGCGCGGCCGCCGCTCCACTGGAGGGCACCACACACCGCGCGATGCGGGACTGGCCGCGGCGGCAACGCGGTGAGCCCGGGCTGGTCCCGGCCCGCACCCGGCGGGCAGGAGGGAGGACTGGGTATCCGGGGTGGGGGAGTGGAACCGGAGACAAACCAGTGCTACCCGTCCCCTCCCTATCCCATCCCCACCCTATCCCATCCCCGTGAGTACCCATCCCGATCCGATCCCATCCCATCCATCACCCCCCTGTAACTCCTTCCCTCCTCATCTTCCATTCACGTGCAGCAGTGTGCTTTCCTTTAACAGCTGGACGTTGTGCAGCTGTGAAGGAGCGATTTAAGTGGGCAGCAGTGACACGGTGGCAGAGACCGTGGCCAGGGCCCTGGGGGCAGCCCAGCTCGCTCAGCAAACGCTTTAGCAGCAATGGGGACACTTCATCTTCAAATGTGATGAGTTGCCGTCAGCGTTAACGGCACCGTCTCTGTTTAAATGTGATTTACATACATCTCTCATATTGTGGTTTAAGTATTTCCCCAGGGTGAGGGATGAATATGTTTCATTATCACTCCTTGGGAGAGGCGGAGGTGGCAGCTCCCGCTGCATAATCGAATGAGGAGCTGAGCTGCTCCCCTTCCAGGCCAGTTCTTGGGTGAAAACGATACACTTGCCCTTCACCCGGTTGGGTGGCCACAGGTCCAGTGCCCAGTCCCGGCTGGGCCATGTGGGGTGGCTGGAGGAGTCCTGGAAGAGGACTCAGACACCTGGCGTGCTGGGGATGGGCTCACTACTGCACCTGCCCCAGGCTGCAGCACCAGACATGGGATTTTCCGGTAAAATTAGATATAAACCAATTTTTTCCCCTCCTGTGCAAACCTTGATGTCACAAAGCCGAGGAGCCACATGAGAGTGTGCTTTGAAAGGATTTGAGGTGTGGGAAGGGTGGCTGTCACTGTGCCCCAGCACCCTGCACCATCACCCTGCAGTGGCTCAGTGGGGATGGGGACACTTGTGGCCATCACAGTGACGTCCCAGCACAGGACACCTCTGCCACCTTCAGGGCTGCAGGGCTCGAGTTTGGCCCTTTTACCCCCTGCCCCACCAAACCCTGAGCTGTTGCACCCTCAGCTGGGGTGGTTGGGGGCATCTCAGGGACCGGCAAACAGGGGGCTCTGAGTCCTGGCCCCCTCCCACCCTTCCCTCCCCCCCCTGCCAGGGATGACAAACCCAACAAAGGGAAGAGAAAAGCACTTGTCATCCAGAATGCGGAGCGCGGAAGCAAATTTATTTTTAGATAAATCTAAAGCTTAATTTGTGAAGCTAATATCAATCAAAATGAGAGATGGGGTTTTTTAAGTCCTTTTGCAGCCGTGCAATTTATACTGCTTGTCTCTCCTCCTTGCTCCCAAACAGCAAAGGCAGCCGCTAAGTTTAATATCAGCCTCGTGCACGCCTGCCTTTGAAATTTTTATTCTTATTGCAATTATTATTATTATTATTTGAATAGGAAGATATTTGCAGACCAGAAAGAGCATCATTTCCCTCGGCACGTTCCCCTAGTGCTCATGGGGAGCTGTGCCCCACGGAGATGGGAAGGTGATGGGTCGTGGTGGCTTTGCCCCTGGGTGTTGGGGTGCACCTCGGTGGTCCCTGCCCCATCTCCCAGGAGTGTCTGTCACATTTTAAGTCCCCACGTGCCCACCTGTGCCCGCCAGGGCTGGCACTGCAGCGATCCTGGCTGGAGGCAGGAACCACCAAGGAGGGACCCATTTATTCTGCATTCCACAGTTGAAGCCTCCCCGTGCACAGTGAAATCCTCCTCCGAAGGAGCGATCTGAGGGGAGAATTAACCTGCTAAATAATACAAACCCCGCGCACCTCCTAATGAAATGTAATGACTTGGAGACCTGCAAGATGGATCGCGCCGTCGCTCGCAGCCGCTCGCCCTGATTTATGGCGAGCCGGGAAATCTGATGGAGGCAGCGCTAATGAATCCCCCTCCCACGGGCACCGCTGGTGGAGCAAAGTTTCTCCCGGAGCCCCCAGTGCAGCTCGGTGTACCCCGGCCTCGGGAGGGTCCCCCCTTCGGCGCTGGGGGACCCCCAGGGAGGGGCTGCCCAGCACAGAGGGACCCGCCAGCCCCGCCGCGCTCCAGCCTCACATTCCTTTGATGTGGCATCTTTTTAATGACAAGGATCTGAGCGAAGATCTTCCTCCAGACGGACTGATTTTAACAGGCAGGCAGGCAGTGGCACCCCCCCATCAGTAACATTAACCTCTCTGAAGATTTCCTTTTGTCCCAATTTCTCTTTGTTCCCTGGATCGGCTGTCAGCCGCTCGCAGCCGCTGACGGAGCGGTCCCCTCCTGCCACGCCATAAATATCGGCGCCGCCGTTACGGCGGGTGAGCAAACAAGACAAATGGAGCCGCCGTCCCCGGCTGCAGCCACAGCCACAGGGTAGCTCTGAGTGCATGGCTGTGTCCCTATCCCTGTCCTTGTCCCCATGCCATCCCATCCTTATTTCTCTCTTATCCCCATCTCCACCCTGTCCTCATCCCTCTCCCCATCCTCATCCCCTTCCCCATTTCTTTTCCATCCCATCCCATCCCATCCCATCCCATCCCATCCCATCCCATTGCTGTCCCTGTCTCCATCCCAACCCCATCCTCATCCCCAGCCTGGCCCC
>JAWWES010000037.1:9259963-9290041 GCA_035583135.1 Lophotriccus pileatus
TTGGTTTTTTTTTTTCCTTTTTTTTTTTTTTTTTTCTTTTTCTTTTTTTTTTTTTTCCATTTGTTTTCTCATTTTTAAAACAATATAGTGCAGCCAGCACTTCTCACAGTAGAATATAATGGTCAATTTTAGTATAAAAAAAAAACATTCTCAGAGATTTGTAAATGCACTTAGTGCTTGAACAGGCTTTCAGGGATACAGTACCTCTTTTCCGAGCACAATCACCTTGGGTTTCATCGGGATATTATTCTTCTTTTACCTTTAAACATCAAAACACTTTGTATTTCGTGGTGAGGAGCCTTTTTTAAATGAACAAATCTATTAAACACGGAATTACACAGAGTGAATAACGGACCATAATGAGCATTTTGGAATTATTTGGGTTGTTTTTTTTAAAAAAAAAGAGAAAAAAAGGAGGTATGTGAGTGCCCTGGTACCGCGGTCACCTCTAACCCAGAACCAAGGTAGAACTGACAGTAAGGGAGAGAAATAAAACAGCCTGGAAGTGTGAGAGCCGGGGGTTTCCAGGGGGAGAGGGAGTCCTGAACCTCCTGGTTGAGTGGGAATAGGAGCTGGTGGCGACCACAGGGCCGGGTGAGAGGAGGAGGATGAGGAAGAAGAGGGGTGGGAGGAGACTCTGTAGCAGCCAACACGTAGATGTACAGCCTAGTCAACTAAAAAAAATAAAAATTAAAAAAAAAAAAAATCTGTTCAAGTTTTCAAGTGTTTTTCTTAAATAGCCTCCAGACTGTCCCCAGTTATTAGCTTTAATCAAAGCAGTGCAAGTTACGGACTTCAGCTACAGGTCAGGTGGCAGCTCTCTGCGGCCACGCGCCGGCCACACACCGGGCTGGGATCGGCCACCACTGGGCTGGGACCGCTCACCACGGAGCCTCCTGGCCACCACCGGGCTGGCACCGGCCACCATGGAGCCTCCCAGCCACCACTAGGCTGGCACAGGCCACCGTGGAGCTTCCTGGCCATGGCTGGGCTGGAACTAGCCACCACAGAGCCTCCTGGCCACAGCTGGGCTGGGACCCACTATGGAGCCTCCTGGCCGGCCACAGCACAGGGCTCTGCCCCACACTGACCCGGCGCTGCCAGCGCGTGGCAGAGCCTCCCCTCCCTGGATAGCAGCAACTCGTAGCAATTCCCTGTTCACATTCGTGGAGATAAAATGATTTCTGAGCTATATAGACAAGCGGTCCTCCAGCCTCGGCTTCCAGCGGGTCGCGGGTGTATCCAGTCTGGGGACCCCGGTGAAATGCCAGTGTCCCAGGAGCCCTTTCGGCAGCCGACCCTGTGTCCCCCTCCCCGTCCCCCCACCCTCGCTGCCACGGTCCGGTACCGGTGCAGTGCCGGAGGGGAGCGCGGCTTGCGCCGAAGTCCTCGCCCTGGGTTTGGGAAGAGCAGCATCGGTCCCTTATCTGTAGACGGGCAGGCGGATGTGGGCATGCTGGTGGTCCAAGAGCCTTGGCACAGACACGGTCTCGTAGCCCTTGCCCAGCATCTGTTCCTTGATGCAGGGCGGGTGGATGTCATTGATGAGATACTCCAGGGACTGGAGGCTGCTGCTGAGGATGGAGGTATTGCAGAGTGTCTTGCTGGGCAGCCCCTCGGCCGGGGGCACCCCCAGCTCGCGGGGCCCAGCCCCCAACTCCGGCGGGTTGTAACAGTCGCTGTTGGGGGTCACCAGGATGCTATTCCAGGGGGGAGCGAAGTACTGCCCCACCGAGAAGTTGCCGTGCATGCAGTTCAAGGGGGACGAGCTCACCTTCTCGGCCGCGCCGCCCAGACCGTAGGGGCGCGAGGCGCCCGCACACATCTCGGGGGACTTGCTGAGGGCCCCCCCGCCGCCGCTGCCCCCGCTGTACATTCGCAGGTGCTGCTGCTGCTGCTTCTGCTGCCAGACCAGGTAGTCCATGCCCTCGGGGTAGATGCCCGCCTTGGGTCCCAGGGCGGCGGCCGGGTTGGAGCCCAGCGCCAGGTCGGCGCCCTTGCGGCACTCGGGCAGGACGGTGCCGGTGTAGGCGGTGCCGAAGGCGCCGTGCTTGGCCGGGCTGGGGTGGGCGGCCACGACGGCCGGGCAGCCCGGCTGGGCACCCTGCGCCTGGCACTGCTGATTGATCTGGTAGATGATGCTCTGGATGGAGGGCAGGTTGGAGGGTGGCAGGGCCAGGCTCCTGCCCGCCAGTGGCAGCACTGAGGCCGCCACCGTCACGTTGGGCACAGGACCCTCCAGCTGCTTCTGGCTGCCGTGGTAGCTCAGCTGCCCGGCGCAGGAGGGACCTGGAGCTAAAGTGCTTGAGGCGGGGTAGGGAGCGACGCCCACCTGGGCGGGCGAGAGCTTAGTCCGCTTCCCCTCCGAGTTCTTCACCACGCTTTTGCCGGAGGCTTTGACGATGGCCAGCAGCCCCTGGTAGCCGCCGGCGTGCAGGGGGTAGGGGCTGTACCGCTGCCCTGTGGTGTCGTAGCCGTTGACCGTCCGGTTAAGGTGCTTGTGCTGGGGGACCCTGATGTTGGTGGGGAAGATCTTGATGGTCAGAGGGCTGTTGGCCACCTTCTGTGCGTAGGCGTCCAGCTCGGCGGGGCTGGGGTAGCGCGGGGAATGCATCGGTGCCACCGTCTCACCTGCAGGGGCAGAGCGTGGGGTGAAGTCAGTGCTGCCCCAGCACCCACCACCCCCCGCCGGATCCCACCTGCTCCCGGCAGAAACCAGGTCACGGCACCAACCTGCCCCCTCCCGCTGACGGAGTCACTTGTAAGTGGCCTAAAATAAACTCGGTGTGGAGAATGGAAATGTCACTTTACCCAACGGGGGAATCTTTCTCCGAGATTGGATTTAAACTACATTATACAAGCAATTTCATGGGTGCTTTGCGCTGCTACGAGAACCTCACCAAAAATGGAAAAGCATTGCATTTACCAGCCATAAATCAGCAGTTCCTATAATGAGCACAAAAATGTCACTTTTATGCAATTTTACAGATGAACAAAACTGGTGAAATTAACTGTGGTAACCTACTGGAGTCAGCAAAAGCCACTGCAGAAAAAAAAATTATATATGTATATAGTTTTGTTCCTTTCAAACTCTTTCCTGAGCAAGTTTCTGCCATTCTGGTGTGAAAACTCATTTGTCGTTCCCATTATACTTTCATTTGGAGTTTATCTTGAGTATCCAATGAGCCACCAACTGTGAAAATGATTAAATCTACAAAATCTATCTAATAGATGGAATAAATTAGGTGTTTAAAATCTCTGCGCGCACACACACACACACACAGAGAAGCACATGCACATACACCTCGGCACATGGGAATGATGGTTCCCACCTGGTCCCCAAACTCCCAGCCCTGCCAAGGGATGTCTGTGGCACACCAGGAATGCCAGACCTGGTGCCTGCTCAGAGGAAGGTTTTGCAAGGTGGAGACGGTCAAATTAGAGGGGTTGGGGCTGGCAGCCCCCACTGAGGAGCCCCAGCCCTCCCAGGGACCCTTTTTGAGGCTCCCAGGGAGTGCAGCCCCCCTGTATCCGGCGGCAGGGGACTGCAGCCTCCACGCTCAGGAGCACTGTGCTCCCGATCCACCAGGACCAGTGATTCCTGATGCCACCACCTGCTGGGTGGCAAAGTCACCACAGAAGAGCTGCACCACTGGGTGCATTCCGCACCCCAACAAAGGCCTTTCCTGTTCCAGTCCTGCTCCGAGTGATGTTTCCATGGCTGTGCCATGCTCAGATGAACCAGGCACTGTGTTAAAACCAGGATTCAGGGGAGGGGGGCATTGGCAGCTGCAGAGCTCCACGTCACCCCCAGGAAGTCTGGGGAGAGGCAGCAGTGAGGCCGTGGCCTCTCTCCAAGCTCTCCATGCTCCCTGTGCTCTGCATGCTCCCTGTGCTCTCCAAGCTCTCCATCAGCACAGTAATTGAACAGGCAGGACGCAGCTCCTGCGCCAGCCATTCCCCCCATTAAGCTGATGTTATGGGCTTTTTACAGGTGTCTTAAATAGACACTGTTATTAACGAGTGTATTAAGCCAATTAAAACCGGTGCCTTTGAGTAGGATTTAATGGAGCTGCCGGGAGACAGGAGGGCAGAGCACCAGCAGCTCTCTCCGGTAGGACACGTGCGGGTGTGCGGCATTGGCCCTGCCAGGGACATCCCGGGCACCAACTGTCCAGCCTCTGGAAAACTCTGGCACACCTGCGGAGCAGCTGGTGAGTGTGTGGGCACACGTGAGTGGGTTCTGCTGGGCAGGGGCACCCCCCAGGCCAGTGAGCGCAGGGGGCTGGGAGTGGGACTACCCTGCTCAGTGGTTCAGCATGGCATGGCATGGAATGGCACAGCATGGCACAGCATGGCACGGCACCGGGAGAGCACAGCACGGCATGGCGAGCCACACACATCTGCATTCCCCTTCATGCCGGCACCGCTGTCCTTGGAGGTGGCAGCATCGTGAATACTCAATTAACATGACACTAATTAGCTGGTGACACTTGCAGAATCCCTAATGAGCACGTTCCAGGGAAACGCTCCTTTCCAAGGAAAAATATTAAAAAACAAGGGGCTGTTGCTGAAGGGAGTGACGTGCCGCTGCCACTGCGGCTCCCCAGCACACGTCACCAAAGCCCCGTCCCCGAGCACTGGAGATGCAGGTGACACTTTTGGGATGGCTCTTTGCAGCCCCCTGGCACTGCCCACCGCTGTGGTCCTGGTGAGCCAAGCCTGGCCAAGCGCATCCCACCCTCCAGCCCCGGTGCCGGCACGTGCCCGGCTGGAGGGAGCCCCGAGCCGCCTCTGTCGCCTCTTTGCGCCAGCTGGGTTGGATGTGACAAGCCACCAATTCGGTGTGTTGTCACATATCAGGGTGACGCACCGAACCCCCGCCGGGAGAATTACAGAGAGCCCGATTTCCCGGCGGCTGCCGGCACGGCGGCGGCGCTCCCGCTCTCCGCAATAATTACTGCTTTTCAACGGGCTGTAATTACTGAGAGATGCAAACTCGCCCGAGCCACCACGTCACCCGTCAGGCACAGCCTGCCCTGACACAGCCACTCACCGCAGGGTTTGTCCCCCTTGTCCACCTCCTCTTGAACTTGGACCATTGGAGCTGACACACCAGGGCTGGGTGGGGTGAGCCACGGACCCCCGGGGACTGATGCACGCCACCACCATGGCTCTTGCCATCCCTAAACCAAACCCAGCCCCACTGGCAGCAACAAGCATCCACCAACAGCTTCTCCCAGACGTTACGCTGCCTCTCAGCTCCCTCCCTCACTGGCATTCCCACGGGATGAGTCGGGCACCCCCCAGGCTTACAGCTCCCCGTCCCTCCCTGACCTGCTCTATTTTTCCAGCCTGCACTCAATAACAGCTAAATAATTGAATCTGCTCAGCAGCCAAAGATTTGGTTTGAATTTTATTGGAATTTTAAATTGTTTTGTTTCTTTGGTATTTTATTACTGTAAATGGAAAATGCATCTCCCGCAGTAATAATCCGATGGCTTTTTATATTACTCCGAGCTTCTGCTCGGAGCATTATTGGAAAGCCAGGCGGAGAGGAGACCCCGGCTAATGGCAGCACGGGCTTATGAGATTACGCCTCCAGCTAAACAACTTTTTACTTTAGCAAATTGGCCACCAAACCCGGCCCGAGCCACAGATGTAAATCCCAGGCCCCGCCGGTGCCACGATCTGGAATAAATCTCGGTTTATGGATCGGGGACCTCCGGCCCTGCTGTGCCTGGAGCAGCGGGTCAGTGCAAAATGTCCAACAGAGATTGAGGGCAGCTGCAGGAGGGATGGGAGAAAATCCCCAAAAACCTCTCCTGACATGCACACACGCTGCAGGCGTCCTTCGCATCCCCAGCATCCCCTTATTCCCTGCATCCCTTGCACCCACTTATCCTTGGCTTCTCCCCATCCTCCCTATCCCCTTCATCCCCCTCATCTCCAGCATCTCCCACATCCCCCTCATCCTCTGCATCCCTTGCACCCCTGGTGGCCCCAGACCTCCACACCATGCTTGGCTGCAGCCACAGCCCTCAAGGGCTGGGAAAAAAGGAAAGATGGGAAGAAAGGAGGGGAGGGAAGATAACCAAAGCAGGAGAGACCAAGGCTAACAGGAGACCAATGATCCAAGGTTTGTGCAGTACAAACCCACACACCCCCAGTTACCCCCAGCCCCGGCGCCACTGGGACACAATGGGCTCAGTGAGACCCAGCTGCTTGGCCCCCCCTAATTGCCCTGTCAGGCCCCCCTAATTAACCCTGCCAGGCCCCCCTAATTAATTCTGCTTTCAACCGTACTCTTTAAAGGCCCTAAAGCAGTTACAAAGTGGGGAGCGAGGCCGGGTTAATAGCACAGCCCTAAATTTCGGCCCTTGGGGTCGGGCTCCACGGCAGGGACAGACCTGATGGGGCTGCTCAGCTGTCAGTCAGAAAGCAATCCGGCACCCGAGAGCTCACGGAGCGGCAGCATCCAGCTCCGGCACCGGCAATCATGGTCTGCCTGGTTAAAGCAGTTGTGGGATCAAAATGGCACCAGGAAGGATGCTCAGGACCAGGAAGGATGCTTGGCAACAGGAAGGATCCTCAGTACAGTGAAGGACACTTGGTAATGGGAAGGATGCTCACAGTGAGGAAGGATGTTTAGGACCAAGATGCTCAGCACCAGGAAGGAACTTGACACCGGGAAGGATGCTCAGGACCAGGAAGGAGAGGATGAACACCCAGCACCAGGAAGGATGCTCCATGCTGTTCCCACAACCCAGGTGCCTGTGTATTCCCCAGCCTGGTGGAGGACAGAATTCCTGGCTGTGTTCTCTCTTCCCTGGAGGAGAGCAAGCACAGGCACTGGCAATTTGTGCCTTTAATTTCCAGGCCATGATGCTGCAGGAGACACTGCCAGGCAGTTGCCTGACTCTGGAAGAGGACATGGAGCAGGACATGGGGTGCCCAGGGGTACATCCCAGGGATCAGCACCAGCAGCCCTGAGCAAGGACTTCATGTGGAGAAGCCAAGAGGAATGTGGCAGCAGCACATGGCACCTCACTGGTTAACAGCAGCACAGACACTCACTGCTCCCTCCCTCCCCTCCATTCCTTTCGAGATAAGATGGGACAATCCTTATTTTTACACATCGAAGGCGCTACAATATTTTGCAATAAATGAAAGAACTAATCTCAGCAGGAAATCTTTATAAAGCTGCCGGAGGCGACGTGTGGCTGGAAGCTCCCCGGAGCTGCACACGGGCCTTGCCTTCCACTGGTCCCATTTTACAAATGGGAAAAAAGCTTCAGTGGAGGGCTCAGCCCCAAAAAGTGGGTGAAACGTGACAGCACCCAAAGAAAACCATCTGCCCCTGCTCTGCCTTCATGTGGTCCCACCAACACATGCACCCTGTGTAGGGGCATTTCCTGGGAGCCCTGAGAATCCTGCCAAACCTCACCCTCCCTCCTCACCCTCACTGTCCCTTCCCATCCTTGCCCTCCCTCTTCCCATTCTCACCCTCCCTCTTCCCATTCTCACCCTCCCTCTTCCCACCCTTGCCCTCCCTCCCCATCCTGCCCTGCCCCTCTTCCAGGAAAGTGCTGACATTTCCAGCTCTGAGCTTGTGGTTTGCTCCTGCCTGGCCTCCCAGAGCCAGCAGGGCAGAAGGGCAGCAATTAGGCAGGATTTTTAATTTGCACAGGGGCAGGAGGGGGTGGGAAGGGGAGCAATGCTGGGGGGAGGCAGGAATATGCTGGGGATCTGAGCAGACGTGCCAATGGCTCTTATTAAAAAATAATAGTGCTACAGCCTCCAAATGAATTAAATTCTGTGAGAGCTGAGAGCTCGTCCCCAGCTTTGGGACCAGGATCCCTGTTCCCCTTGCAGCAAGGAGATCCCAATGCCTTCAAAGCTTCAAAAAGCATCAAAAAATCCCCTTTTTCTCTGCCTGCCACACTGGGAACAGATTTTGTAAGAGCTAAACCCTAAATATTTGCAAAACACTTGGAAGAAACCTCAATATTTGGAAAACACTTGGAAGAAAACAAACAAAAGCTGCTACATTTAACAAATCAGCACAGTCCTTCAAGTTTGGGTCTGAGCCCCAGGTGGCAAAGCTGCTTGGGCAGGAACTGGCTGCGCTGAGGGGCTGGAGGAGAGAGCCTGACACAGCTGGGGCCAGGAGGTGGGTGTTGGGGCTGGTGACCCCTGGCCAAGGGCAGGGCAAATCCCAGGGGAGTCTAAATGGAGCTGAGGGGTGGCTGGGGGTGCTGCCCTGCCCAGACCCAGGCTGAGCATGGGGGTGCAGCCCCAAGCCTGGATAGAGCAACCACAGGTCCTCTGAGCCCCTCACACTGTTTTTGGAGTGCTGTTGGCTGCGGGGACCACCGGTGCTGTGCCCCACATGCCACACTGGGCAGGCTGGGCTGCTGTCACGTCGCCCTGGCTCTCCCACCCCGTGCTGTGCCGTGGTTTCTATGGTGACAGTGTCCTCAGCACGGGAGGTGCAGAGGCCATGGTGGATGCGGTGGGGGGTCTCCAGAACCACCCCCAAGTGCAGGGACTGTAGCCACCCATGACCAGCACCCTCAGCATCACCACACTGTCCCCAAAATCACTGTGTCCCTGCTGCAGAGTCCCCATTGCGGGACCCCCCAAACCCCAGCATGGAGCATGATCGGTGCCAGGAGCTGAGACAAGCACGCCCTGGCTCCGGGGGCTTAAATTAAACCAACTACAGAAATAATAGTGGGAGAAATCCATCTGAATAACCGTAGGTGGCAAACCCCGCGCGGCAGCGCCGGAATCTGCAAAGACAACAAAATTCATGACAAAGCACAAAGGGAAGCGCCGGGCTTCGCCGTCCCCAGATATTCATCCGTTAACACGTTCCCTTTTTAGGCTGACATGTCATTTCAGACGGGCCTTTCTTCCTCCCCTTTCTTCTCCCCCTCGTCGGCGCGCGGCTCTGCCGAGGCGGCTGCTGAATTGGATCACCTCAGGGCGAGCACTTTATTATCTGCAGTCAAAGCGTCACCACAAATACCCGTCTACACACACACGTGTCACTTCCCATTTGTCTCCTCCACGAGGTATTAGCGCGGTGCCGTGCACGGTGCACCGGCCACCACAGCCACTGTGCCACTGTAGCCACCGTGCCACCACAGCCACTGTGCCACTGTAGCCACCACTGGCCGCCACAGCCACCGTGTTGGCCCAGCAAAGGCCAGTGGTGCAGGAAGGGGGGCATTGTGGCCATGAGGATGCCCCAGTGCCACCCCAATGCCACCCTCATGACACCCAGATGCCACCCCAACACCACCACAATGCTGCCACGATACTGCCCCAATGCCACCTATATGTCACCCAACAGTGCCCCAGCACAGCCCTGATGCCACCCCAAAGACATCCTGAGGCCATCCCAACACAACTGCCATGTCAGAGACATCCCAGTGCCACTTATCTGAAGCCAACAGAGCCCTGAGGCCACCCCAATGCCATCCTGAGGCTACCCCAACACAACCCTATGCCAGTGCCATCCCAATGCTGCCCCAGTGCCCCCCTTTGACACCCAACACAGCCCTGATGCCAAGCCAATGCCATCTCACCACATAGTCACTGGGGGGACCCTGTGACCAGGAGGAGATCCCACCACACTCAGCAGTCCCGCAGCTCCTTCCAGCTGCCCCCCAGGCCCTCTGCCTGCTCATCCACAGCCAATTAGCATTGGAATTAAAGACACAGGCTTTGCACCTGCTGAGGGGAGCAGGGTGGGTGCCCCCAGTGCAGAGTGCCCCATCCTGGGGTCTGCCAGTGCCCAGCAACCTGCTCTGTGGCCAATGGACCGATGTGATCCTGGGAAGTTTGGACACAAAGCAAAACCCCCTCATGTGCCAGGGTGTTACCAGCCAAGCCCACCTAAAATTCAGGGCTCTGACCCGGTGAGAGATGGGCACTGAGCAGCCCCCCCTCAGCCTCCATCCCCACCACACACGTGACCAATGGAAAAGTGTTTTTGCAGCGATTCCTGGCAGGGAAAGTGCAAGTCAACAGCACATTTTGGGCCCAGCAGTTAATTGAACTCCCTTTTATGGCACGTACATAAATACACAGAACCATCATTAACCGATCCCTTCCAGAAAGTGAAAATGAAAGAATTAATCTTACTTCACTCATGTGTAACCCCTCATGAAATTAAAATGATATTTTATGGGTGTGTACATGAGCAGAGCCTCGCTGCAGCCACTCTAATGAAAATGCCCTTGGAATGAGCAGAATTGGGTAACGAGGAGCCATTAAACAGGTCTTCATCCCATGTGTAATTAAACAGGTTTATCACTGATGAGAGTCCCCACGGGTGAGCGGGGAGAGATGTGGGTGATCCCAGAGCTGGGTGCCCACTCACTGAGCCCTGGCCATCACCTCTCATAAGGGCCATCCCCTCTCATTAGTGTTTTAATACATAGACAGACCCTGGGAGGGCTCATGCCATCCCTAGAGAGACATTTATGACACTGTCCCAGCAAGGCTGAGGTGACAGGTCCCACAGGAGGATGTGCACAGTGACAGAATCATGGAGTAGCTTAGGTTGGACCTTAAAGTTCATCACATTCAACCCCCCACCATGGGCAGGGACACCTTCCACTATCCCAGGTTGCTCCAACCTCTGTCCAACCTGGCCTTGAACATTTCCAGGGATGGGGCAGCCACAGCTTCTCTGGGCAACCTGTGCCAGGGCCTCAGCACCCTCACAGGGAAGAATTTCTTCCCAATACCCCATCTAACCCTGCTCTCTATCAGTTTGAAGCCATTCCCCCTTGTCCTGTCCCTCCATGCTCTTGTAAAGAGTCCCCCTTCATCTTTCTTGTATGCGATGGAGGATGCTCCTGAGGTTAGCGTGGAGGGAGCTCTGTGAGCTCACCATGGCTTCCAGCTCTTTATGGATCCCAGCCCCTTAAGGGGGAATACATCCTACCCTCCTCCACACACCCAGCCCCAGGCTGGCTGGAATAGGGCACATGGAAAGTAACATTTAATTAAATACCAGCCACCACTCTGTTACTGCCGAGAACAGGAGCAGCAAAGAGTTTGGCCAAGCTGAGAGGGGTATTATTTGATTTATAATTTAAATAAAGCTCAGGATTCCTGTAATGCGCCCAGAATAAAATCAAAAGGGACCAGGCTGCTGCAGTTAATTGGACGTGATATTTTCCTGAGGATGCTGCTTCTCCACAGGCTCCTGCTCCCTGGCTGGAGGCGGGAGGCACAGGCAGGGCTGGGAGGGCTCTGCCACCCTCCTGCATCCTCCTCCTTGAGGATGTAATGCCAGCATGCTGGGCTAGTGCCTGTGGAACAGCCCTGGGAATACTGGCTGGCAACGGTGAGCACGGCAGCAAAGGCACCTCCAGCTTTCCCAGGATGGATTTCGCGGGATGCTCCGAGCCCACTGGGATGCGGCTGCACCGGCGCGGAGGGCTCGGAGACGGGGGGATGACAATTAGCAGGAGAGGCAAGGGGCAGAACTGGGGGGTGAAAGCGCCGGGCTGGGAGCTCCCTGCACGGGCAGGAAAATTAGTCAGCTCACCTTTTACGTGAAATTAATACCAAAATTAATCAGCGGCACGGGCAGGATAATAGGATTTCACAGTGGTGCCGGGCCAGACGGCCAATGTGCCGAGAGCCAGACTCATTTAATATCGACAGAAACAATGCCAGAGGACAGAAATAAGACCCATAAAGATAATTACTGAGATACTCAGGAGCAAATTAAGTAATCAGAGGCACTTCTAAATTGCGCCTGGTTTTAAGAGAACGCTCTCTGTGTCGATTACCTACACGGGTGTTCCGGAGGCTCGGCCCCGTGCCGGCTCTCCGTCCCCTCCGTGCCGCACTCACCGCAGGTGCCATAAATAAAGAAGGGAAAATTGTATTCCAAGCCAGATGCGTGGCCCTGGATGTCACCTGCAATTTAATTTGCGCTGGTGGGAGGCAGGGAGCAGCGAGACGGGCCGGATTGGCCCATAATGAGCGGAAACATACGGGCAGCTAAACTTTGATTAAGGTGACCTGGCTGGTGGCGGCCGGCAGTGAGCGTAGCACGGGGGTCTGGAGGGGAGCTCAGCCCTGCTGCCCACCCCAGGGGACACAGGGTGAGCACAGTCCTGCCTGAGGGATGGGTGAGACCCGAAACTCTGTGTCCTTGGTACCCTGAGCCTGCCAGGGTCCGGTGTGGGGTCAGACCTCTGCTATTCACTCTCATCCCACCGGTGCAGCTCCAGGAGCTCCAGAACTCCGGGGCTGGGACTCTCCCAGGACATATGTAGCTGCATCCACGAGCAGCTCTCCCCATACTGTCTTGCCATGTGGTGACTGCACCTATGGGCTCCTGCTTCCTAAACCTTATTTCGGCATCATGGCTGAGTGGGAAATGCTGGAGAGCACCAACTCCACGGCAGGAGGGTGCCCCTGGGCCTCACCCCATGAGTCGAGATGGTCCCCAGCCCTGAGCTGCATCCAGGGGATGCTGCAGGGACCAGCAGGTGTATCCTGACCTCAGCATCACACCAGCTCAACACCAACATATTCAGTGCTGATCAGCTCCAGTCTCCAGCAAAACCTGCCAGGCTCATCCTGCCCATGGGTCTTGGACCATGTGGGCATGGCTGAGCTAATTATCCCTTTGCAATGAGGTGCTCTGGGAGCTGGACACCTCATGCCAGCCCTGTGTCTCACGATGCTCAGGAATGACGGATTGGGAATAATTTTACAAGACCAACATATATTTTCCTTCTAGGTACTAACAAGGAGGAGACCTGGGCAGCACCACGTGCTCTGTTGCAGTGCAAGCTGCTTCCTCACCTGTGACATATGTGTGCCCATCACCCCACCTCTGGACTGGGTATTCTGTTCCCTGTGCTGGATACTGGGGAGCTTCACACAAAAAATCATAGAATCCAGAACAGTTTGGGTTGGAAGGGACCTTAAAAGACCATCCAGTTCCACTTCCCTGCCACGGGCAGGGACACCTTTCACTAGACCAGGTTGGTCCCAGCCCCATCCAACCTGGCCTTGAACATTTCCAGGGATAACTTTCAGAGATAAAATAACTTCCAGGGACAAAATAACTTCCAGGAATAAATAACCCTCCTGTCTGGCAGTGTAACCCACGGCCCACCAGAGTGATGCCAGGGGTCCCCAGGGTGGCCAAGCATCACCCATGCCAGGCTCAGTCAGCTGTGTAGGGGGTGCCCAGGTAGAGGGAAAAAACCATTTCCAGGAAAATCCAGCTCATTAAACAAACGCCCGGGGGCTGTCACAGCCTAACAAGCAGAGCTTTAGCAGCTGATTTGTCTTCAGCCAGCAATGTTTAAAAATCCAACTGAGACCAGCAGAAAAATATCCACTCCCCTCTTTAAAACACACATTCATCACTTGAGAATCTTAATGCGTCTTTCCCAGCCGGGGAGGTCAAACACGCCTGCCTAAAGCAGGCTCATTAAATATACATTTAATCACGGTTTGGATTGAGAGACAAAGGCTGGGAGAGACAGGTGCTTTGCCGGAGTGACCTTTTGGATCCCATTTTAATGTAACTAGTTTACAGCTTATCTGAAAGGCCAGCTCCTGGGGAAGGCGAGCTGTGGCAAAACGGGGAAAGTAATTAGGGGGGGAAGGGCTGGGGAGGTTTAGGGGGCTGTGGAGCTGGCGATGGCACCATCCACTGCCGCCGCCGTGCTTCCCAGGCAGCTCTGCAACATTTGCTGAAGTTGGACTTATCAACCACAGCAACCCAATTTAATTTGCTTATCTTGGCTCCTTCCTCCTCCCCCCCTCCTTCCCGCTTTTCCTGCTCTTTTTAATTATCGGTTAAATAAATGTCTTTTTCAATAAGGGAAACAGCATCAAAGCGGGCGCCTGCCCCCCCCAGGCACTTACACTTGCGCGGCTCCAGCGCCTTGTTGGGGCAGGGGAGGTGCTGGGCTGGGGGGTTCTGGGTCCTCTGCAGACAGGCCAGCATGGTCCGGGTTTCCTGGTGGGCGCTGCCGCCCCGCACCCTGCAAGAGAGGAGAGACGCAGGTGAGGGAGGAGACCTGCTCACCCCACTGCCACCACCCCCATGCCCACCCAGCAGAGCCGGAGGCAGGACCTCCACAGCACTCAGTGCCCTTTGCTCCTCTGGAGATAAATAACTCTGAAAGCCTGAAAGAAATAGGAATGTATATAAAAGAAATATGAAGGTCTCAGTGGGTGATTTGTGCTGCCTGCAGAGCTTTCTGCCCTTCCCACCGGGAAGGGGGCAGAGCTGGGGCATCCCTCCGGCACAGCACTCCAGCAGCGCCAGACCGCTCTGCCAGCGTGCCAGCCAGCACCTCCCGGCACAGAGTGACCCCGGCCAAGGCTGGGGAAAGACAGTGTTAACATCCCACTCTGGATCCCGGGATCTGTCGCCAGCTCCCAGCTGGCATCAAAATCTGCTCGACAAAAGCTGGAGGGGTCAGGCCAAAGTCACCGCCGCCACCGCGCTGCTCATTGTACGTCCTTCACCAGCCGCCGCCAGGCCGTGAGTTATAACCAGTTGCTGCTGACACCCTCCCACTGCTCTGGCTGGCGCGGGGAGAGATATTCCCACTTGGAGAGGGCAAGGAGACGTGGGCGGGAGCAGCAGGAAAACAGGCAGTGGTGCCCATCCAGGCTGTGACAGCTCTTGAGCCATTGCTCTCCGGCTGAACGCTTATGGATGGCCGGGGGTCACAACTGGAGGTCACGGATGGGTGTCACTGCTGGGTGCATCACTTCATCTTCTCTGCTGTGGGGGAATTGTGACCTCCTGCAGCCATCCAGGATGTTTCCCACGTGTCCCAGTGGTGGCGAGCGGTGCTGGCACTGCTGTGCAGGGGAGCGACGTGGTGGCCTCGGGCACGTGGTGGCCTTGGGCAGGCACTGGCAGAGCCCGTGGCCATCACCGCCAAGAAGCAAAGCACAGATGGATGATCCCAGAGCCGTGCCCAGGGCTCTCTGTGCTCCACTGGCTTAAATGTCACCCTTTGAAACCCCTTCACAGCCACCACAGGCGCAGACAGTACCTGCACGTGCGCCGCTTGCTCCCGCAGGCAGGGGGTCCCAGGCTCTGGGGTTGTCCTTGGAATGGGATCCATGCAGGGTGTCTGTGCCTTGGCTGGGCTCTGCCCATGGGGCTGGGGGTCTCACCCCATCCCCCCCAGCAAACTGGTGGCATGGAGACTCATCGGTAAAAGGTGTGAGGAGGAGGAGGGGAGAAGGAAGTAATCTAATACCAAGCAGGTGTCTGGAGAACCCAAATTGTGCTGTTTTCTCCTAATAATGAAGTATTCATGAGTAAAAGCCTTTTTCACTACTTTCTTAAGATACTAATTTCACAACAAGCGCCTTGTTACCATGCAATTATTCCAATCGTGCATTTCTCCCAGATTCCATCTGTCCTCGCGCTCTCTAAATGAAAGACAATCATGTAACCACCTTTCATTATTCACTATTTTACTTTCAGCAAAGGTACCCTGAAAGAAATGATTTCCTCTGAAAGGGACTTTTATTCAGTTTCAAAACCAATTTTCTCCTATTACTGTCTTAAAAAAAAAAAGGAGGGGGGCAGGGAGGTGTTTTTATTTCATGCATTACATATCCTTTGTTAACGCAGCTCGCAGTAAAAGCAGCCGTATCCATTTTCTGGCTTCGATTTCTGGTAATTTTAAAATATGCCATTACAATCAGGCAGAAATTATACAGTTTGAAAAGAGAATGAAGTGCTTCTTATTCAGAGGCTGAGCACACTTGACTGCCAGGAGCTCGCCTCTCCCCGCCGGGACTCGGGGTTCATTACGCAGCCCTGCTCCCGGTGCCTCAGCTCCCCCGGCACGCGCCCACCGCCTGGATTTTCCGTGCCGGGAGCTGCCTGACCCCGTCCCTGTCCCCATCCCTGTCCCTGCAAGGTGGACCCAGGTCAGGGCGCCCAGGGCCGTGCGGGGGATGGATGACGGCACTGGCTCCTGCTGTACCTGAGCCCCAGCTCTGCAGTGACCTCAGGGCTGGCGTCCCGCCGGGTGTCACCATCTGGCCGATTAGCAATGGACGTCACCTCCTCCCTGCGGAGAGGCAGCTCCTCATGGGGACACTGACCCGTGTCCCTGGCAGACACCGGCGCCGTGGGCGGCTCGTGCCATTGCTGGATGAGGATCAGGTAACTGATGGTCCTTGGGGGAAACAGCTGAGAGCAAGAAGAAAGCACCCAGGGGATCACTGAATCCATGTGCCAGCACAGGGAAGGCATGGGGAAAGCACCCAGGGGGTCACCAAAACCATGTACCAGCACAGGGAGGGCACAAATGCAGCCCTGGCCTATGGATATGCTGGTGCCCTGTCACAAAAGCTGAGGGCACCCTTGACTCTAAGGCCCAGCAATGCAGGTCCCTGGGGACACCCCCACACTGGCACAAGTTGTCACCACCACTGCCATACACAGCCCAGCACCCTCCTGGAGCCTGCCCAGGGAGCATCACTGAGACACAGGAGCCACCTGCCAAACTGAATAAAGCCACTGATTAATCCACACCCCGGCTCTGCCCTCGTCTCCCGGCGTCTCGCAGCAGAGATGATTTTTCCGACAGCTACGTTGCACTTCGCGGGCACGCTCAGAACCGTGAGGGCTCCGGTGCCACAACACCATCCATCTGTCCACCCTGGCACCCTGCCGGGTGCCCCAAGCTCCCGGAGCGCCCGTGGGCGGGAGGGTGGGCGCCCGGCACAATGGGCATCTGTGCCACGGTGGCATTTCGTTAATGCCGCTCAGAAAAGCCCCTGAATCAGCTGATGGGAATTGGGTGCTGGGCTGTCCAACGCTTAGCGCCGGCTTAGTTAGCTCCATCTGCATTTGAACTAATTCCAATCAGCAGGATCCGATTTAGTTCAAGCTGCTCTGGCTCTTTCGTGGCAGGAAAGGCAACACTCAGCAGTTTTGCCGGAACGCCCCGCATCCGCACGGCCTCTGCCCAGGCTGTGGATCCACCATCACCCAGCCAGCACCGCTGTACAGGGCAAGACATTCCCACCAGGAGTCCCAACCCTGCATCCCACAACTCACAACTGGCATCATCTAGAATCTCAGAATGGTTTGTGTTGGGAGGGACCTTAAATTTCATCCCATTCCACCCTCTCCCATGGGCAGAGACACCTTCCACTAGACCAGGTTGCTCCAAGCCCTGTCCAACCTGGCCTTGCACACTTCCAGGAATGGGGCAGCCACAAGTCCATCCTTCCCCTCTCCCACCACTCCTTCCTGCCCCACACCCAGCTAATCCATCTTGACATCACACTATTTATAAGCCCAAGGTCTTCGTGACTTTAATAAAAAACACCACCCTCTATGTCTAAAGCCCCAGTGACGGGAGGGTTTGGCACCTCCTCTGACATCAGTGGCTGATAAGTCGGGCTTATCTCCTCTGAGAGCCCTGCGAAGGTCCCTCCGGCGAGATAAGGCCAGCGCAGCTGTCGATAGAGGCTTTCGCAGGCGAGGATTTAGATAAAAGAAAATGTGACGGGAGGGGGAGAAAAGAAAAAGGAACTTTTGAAGTCTCAGCCTGAAGTGGGTCTGTGCAGTTACTGGGCAATGGAGGGCAGCGGACAGGGCCGGAATGGTGAGGGACAAGGTCTTGGTCACCATCCAGACTCTGCTGCAACATGTCCACATCCTGGGCATTACTAAAGTGTAATCCCATAAAAGAGGAGTTTTGGGGGTTAGGAGAGGAAGGAGGGGATGAACAGGGACGCTGCAAAGCTGTTTGAGTCATGCCACTGCCATGTGCCCCATGGCTATTAAACTTCAGAGTTGGGTTTGGCACAAGAACAGGGGGTGATGGGGCCACCCCGGCTGGGAGAGGAACAGGAGGCTCCCAACAGCACCCAACAGGCAGATGGACAGTGTGGGAGCCAGGCCAAAGCTGGCAGCAAGCAGGGAAAAGCAGCAAAAGCCCTCACCGGTTCCTGGTGTGGCAAGTCAAACAAACACACCCACCGCAGTGCCAGGGCTACTCACCATGACCAGGGACACCCCTGTCCCCTGTCCCTCCATGGATGGAGGAGAATCCCACTGCACCCATTCCCAGGGCGCTCCTATTCCCTGCAACCCTAGGGACACTGGTGTCACCCATGCAGCAGCACGGGGACCTTGGTGCTACTCCCACAGCAGCCCTGGCACAGCCACTGCCACCATCCCTGGTCCCCACAGACACTGGTTTCCCATCCAGTGGCACCCTGCAAGGGTGAGGAGGTACCAGAGGAGGAATGCTTCCCCTCTGCACGCAGCGGGTACCCACCCCATGGCAGGGTGAGCAGGATTTTGGCTGGTGCTGCCTACTGGCACCACAGAGGTACTGGCAGCTGCTGTGCCAGCTCATGTCAATATCTCATCCAGATTTAGGGTGGAGGGGATGCAGCGCTCAGAGAGCGATGCCACAGCTCAGCCCTACAACGGGTAAGCATGGAAAGGTCACTCCACCATAAACCACGGCAAGCACTAGGTAAAATAAAGCCCAAAGTTTGCCACTGAGGGTGCCACGAGGCACAGACGGTACTGCCGGCCACCCCACGACCTTCCCTCGCCCGCCCGCCGCTCCATCCCACCCGGATAATCCGCTCCCCTCCGCGTGCTCCAGCCCCAGGCCTTTCAGGGGGCCCTGTTAATAATTAAATGTTAATCTAAAAAGCAATTTTAGCTGCAGTGCTGCAGATCTGGTTAGAGATTACATTAGCATGTAAGAGTCAAGGGTAATTTTCTCTAACCCCTCTTGTGATCTTTAAAACCCGCAGATCTTAAAGCAACACCAGCTCCTCTGATTAAAATTGGAAGCTGGGGTTTGCAACGGATAATGATGCTGGAAGTGATTATTTTGCTGCTCAGGATCTCACTGGGGTGGTGGGGAAGTGGGGGGCCAGGGGAGTGACCCAGACCAGCCAAGTGGCTTCTCCCAGCCTGTGCCTTGTGGAGATGCTGGGAAGACACTGGGGTGAGCCTGGGACCTGGCACTGAGCAGAGCTGTGACACACTGAGCATCCCCACTTCCCACTTCCCCAGAGCCTGCCTTTACTTACAGAGCTAACATTTTGCTTCCAGGGGAACGGTGCTTCTTTTGGGCTGATGTGACACCAGGCATGGAGCCCACCAGCCATGGCACACGGCCAGAGACAGTGACACCAGAGCTGGACAGAGCATCCCCTTGCTGCTGGCATCTTAGGGCAGCATCTAAGTCTCTCCCATCCCACTTAGAACTGAGGTTTCTACTCCTGTGGCTGCTCCAAAAAGAAACCCCTTAGACTGCTCAGTCAAATCAATATCAAAAAATACTCCAAAATAACTTCTGGCTTGCAAGCAGGGCCAGGGGGACTGGGACAGGGCACAGCAAATCACCTCCTGAGCAGTGCAAATGACCCGATGGAAGAAATATGGTATCAGATGTGTCCATAATGATGGAATTAAAAAAAAACCCCAACAATTCAAGTGCTACTGAGCATTTGCAGACTTCCCTGCACAGGGCTCGGGCGGCCTGGTTAAATTTATGTGTCAGCTTTAAGGAGGCCTCTCATCAAATGAGCTATTTTGGGCAGAGATTAAAGATCTATTTTCGCTGTGAGCGGGAACAGCTCTCGAACAGGTTAATAATGATTCTGCAAAGCCATACACCTCCAGCACCCCAGGGCAGGGACTTGGAACCCTGGGCAGCGCCAGGGGGTCCCAGAGGGTGCCCGAGCCACGAGGGTGGGGGATCACAGTGCAACATGCCCCCAACCCACTGCCATCCTGGAGGGGAGGAAGGAGCCCCGCGTGCTGCGCCGGGCG
Source organism: Lophotriccus pileatus (assembly GCA_035583135.1). Taxonomy (NCBI): domain Eukaryota; kingdom Metazoa; phylum Chordata; class Aves; order Passeriformes; family Tyrannidae; genus Lophotriccus; species Lophotriccus pileatus. Next base: position 9,279,816 of record JAWWES010000037.1, read on the forward strand.
CTGAGCAGCCGTGGGTAATTGGAAGTGGCAGACGCTGGCACGGTGCTGCCGAGAAGGTCATTACGTGGGACTGGGAATGAAATGCCAGGAGCGAGGGGGGAGTGGCCCCGTTAGCAAAGGTCAGGGCCCCACTCAAGCGCCAGCAGTGTTTCTGGCAGAGCTCAGCCCTGGCTGTGTGCACCGGGGTCCTGGCAGGGCCAGCTTGCAGCGCGGGAGCAGGACCTGCCTGTACGGACATACCCCCTCTGGTGTGGTACCAGCTCCTCAAATAAAACCTCACTCAACCAACACAGTCATGCCATGCCTTCATCCTGCACATGGATGCTGAGGAGGGGCTGGAGAGATGAGCCCACTGAGCTGCCCACCATCCCATCACAGGATGGGCTTTTGGTCCCTGTCCCAGAAGGAACACAGGATCAAACCATCAGAAAAGCCAAGCTGCTCAAGGAAGGCCTCTGGCAGCAGAGGCATGGGATCAAACCAAAGGAAAAGGCAAGCAGCTCCAGGAAGACCTCCAGAGCAGCAATTAAAAGCACCCTGGACCCCATCCCAGCATGGGCATCCACACCTTGGACACCTGCAGCACCCATGTCTCCAGCTGAGACGCAACAAACTCAACATGGCAGAGACCAAAGCTCCCGATCACAGCTCCTGCCCCAACCTGGGGGCTCGATTGCCCCCTGCAGTGACAGGTCCCCATGCCTCCACGGCCACAGTGGCAGCACCGCGGTGCCCCGGCCGTGGCAGTCGGGCGTGCGCCGCTCCGTAATTACAGCCCCGAGTGCCTGAGCTGTGAAAGAATCTGACGAAGGAATCCAGGGTAGATCGCGCTGCTGAAATTACTATAATCAAAGGCTTTCACAAAGGCTTCAAATGCAACCAATTACCCTGAAAGGCGAGGCAAGAAAGAAAACAAATTAGCATGTTTGCACAGAGCCTCGGCGCAGCGCACACGTCGCCCCGCGCCGCCCTCGACCCCGGCCGGCCGCTGCTCCCCATCCCCAGGTCCTGCTCCCCATCCCCAGGTCCCGTTCCCCATCCCTGTGTACCCTCCTCTCATGCCTCGGTACCAACTCCCCATCCCCATGGCAGGTCCGTATCCCCATATCCTGCTCCGTCACCGCTGCCCCGCTCGCAGCTGCACACAAAGGGGCTCTGTGCCTGTCCCTCGCCCTGTCTGCACACAAAAGCCCTGCCTGTGCCATGGCTGGGTCCAATGCAGGCTCAGAGGCTTGCCAGGGTGGCCTGGGGAAACCTCCCTCCCTTCTCCCTTGACTCTGGTGGGGGTCCCTGGGCAAGAGGAGGTGAGGGGGGTCCTCACATGCACTGAGCGCAGCCCCATGTCACCTACCGACAGCTGGGGAAAGTATTCATGGCAGGGACCCCCCACCCTCCCCTCCTCACAGTACACTTTGTCTGGCTGCCAGTCTGGGGGAAAAGAAGGGAAAAAAGGGGAAAAAAAATAAAAATCAACTTCTTCCTTCTAATATTTAACACGAGTCCATCACCCTCAGTCTATTTGGTAATACAAAGCTCTGGAGATTTAAACCCTTCTCACCCGGAGAGATGGAAATGAATGGTGCTCTTTAATGAGCTGGTTCAGCAGAAAAGATAGATTTCCAAGATTACTGTAGGAATTCTTATAATTGATGTGTACTTTTGTAACGAGGATTATACCACCATCCGGCCAAGTAATTCCGGCTCTTTTTCCCCCTTGTCCCAACCTCACCCTGCTTTTGGGGTTCCCTGAGGGACAGGGACCAGACTGTGTCCCCAGAGGGAGAAAGCAACATTGGAGGGGGGGGAAGAAAAAGACAAAGAAAAATTAAATAGGTTTTTCTTATTTAGCCATAGACAACCTAATGCAGCCACCAAATGGGAAAATAAGGCATCTCTCCAGATTTCTATATTTGTTTTACAAATCCCTACTTTTCCCACCGATCCGGGGCCGGATGAGCTGCTGAATGCCGAGTAATTAAAAGGAACAGAGAACAATTCTCAGCGCTGCCTAAGAACGCGGAGTTTCCCTCAGATGTTTGTAGCAATTGTATGAAAATGTACCAGGCGGGATGGGGAGAGCTGACAGCCGGGATTGGGAGCAGCCGGGATCCGAGCTGGCTGCCTCCCCCGCCTGATTGGCATTAATTGTGCGCGTTTGCAAAGCAGAACGGAAAGTCTGACACGAGCTTCGAGCCAACATTTCTTTCTAATAGTCTTAATGATTACGACGAGAGCTGATGATCATTGCAGGGTGTTAATAGTCCAGAGAGCAGCTCTGCGGCTGCTGGGGACAAGTGGGGATGTCCCCAGCCCTGTCCCAACCGCACAGGGGAGATGCTCCCCATGGCGGGTTGAGGGTGCAGAGGGATGGATCCAGGAGGTCCCATGAATCCAGAGCTCCCTCGGGGGAGGGGGGACACTTGTCAGGCTGTGAAACTCTGGTAAGGGGATAGAAAGGACAAGGAGGGTACTGCAATCCCCTGCCCCCTCCCCCGGCTCTGTCCCATGGGAGAGGAGTGTCTGCAAAGGGGTAACACCATGAGGGAGAATGTTCCTACACTGAGCTCCCTCTAAGGAGTACCCCCAGGGATGCCCCACACTGAGGGAATCACTAGGCCACACTGCTCCCATGGGTGCCCCAAACCAGCTGCCACAGCCCAGTCCCCACGAGTACCACAGGAGGGGCTGGGGGTGCTGCCCTGGGGAGCGACTGCAAACAGCAGAGCCCGTCATTAAGAGCTGATTAATGAAACCCGAGTTTCCTTGACTCTTTACAAGGCTATTTTTTCAGATGTCCTTGAGTTTTGTTGCTGCAGAGGCGAGAGGGAGGTGAGTGGGCTGTGGAGCCCAGCACGGGCTGCTCTGAGCGCGGCCGCGGGAGAGACGGAGCCAGACGAGCACGAAAACCCTGCGCGGCCCCGGCCCGTCCAGGTTTACACGGGAGGAAAAATCAATGGCCATCGATCCACAATACAAAGGGAGAGCGGCGCTGGCAGACGGCAGGCGGCTGCCATCTGACCGGGGCTCAGCAGAGGACACGGCTGGGTCACCTCCCTGGGGACGGGAGTGTGGCTGGGGGACACGGCTTGGGATCGCACTGCTGGGGGACCATCGCGCCCAAAGGGGGACACAGCTCAGGGTCACGTTGCTGGGGACTGATGTGCCCACCAGGGGACACGGCCCAGGGCACAGCCAGCAGCACCGATGGCCACCCTGCCTGCACCAGGTCCCTCCAGGCCACATGCCATAAACCCTCGCAGCAGCAGACAGGACACATCCACGGCGTGTGGGTGGCCCTTGTCCGCGTCCTTGCCAGGACACGGCTCAGCCTGCCCCGGATGGATGGACAGACGGCCTCAGCGCAGCTCCAGGCTGTTTGATTTGTTTTATCATCTGCGTCAACAGATCACTCAGCTTTGGGCTTTCTGAGCTCACTAATAATTGTTCCCTGAAGAAAAGAAATAAAGACTCGGTCCCTTTCTTTCTTCCCCCCCTTTCAAAAAAAAAAGTCCGTAAAGAAGAGCTATAAAAATGGCTTGTTATCTCACCTAGCGAGGCTCTGGCTGTATGTTATTGCTAATTGGGTATAACATCCTTGTCTTGTTCTGCTCTCTGAAGCTAAATCAAGAAAGCACCACTGCTGCGAACTAATTATATCTCTGGACTGCAGACTCCAGCTTGTCTTCCCCTTTATTGAGTTAAAAAATGGTCACTAACCTTAATCTCTCATATTCCCAAGCATTAGGGCTGCTGGAAACCCATCATTTCCACCTGCATCCTGGTCTGTGGTGGGAAAGACAGAGCACATGGTCCGGTGAAGGCTCACAGTGACTCCAGCACACAGTCCTGAGCGAGGGCCTGGCGGTGCCCTCCCCTGGGCACCTCGTGGACTGCCGAGACCACCACAGCCACTGCTCGGGTCCCTGTGCCATGGTGTCTTTATCATACACAGCTCAGAGGCTGCCTCTCCTCTATGTAGGGGAGATTAAGCTTCTTTCATTATGATGTTTTTTAAAATTTGCCCCCCTGGCATTCCCATGGCCCGAGCTCATGTGAGCACATGGGCCACTAGCACAGGAACCCAAGGTAGTGGGTGCTGCTCCGGTTCATCCACATCACCTCCCAGTTTCAGCCCCAGATGGACCCCCATGGTCCCACTAATGCTGCTGCTCATCCCCAGGCCCACCACGGGAGCACAGACCCCCACAGCCGCCCAGCTGTGCCACTAGAGGTGGCACTGAAGCTCTCTGGTTACTGGCACAGTTTACACACCGGTGCTGCTGCCATGGCACAGACCAAAGCGGGTCATTGTGAAAGTAGAGAGGACAACCAGAGCCCCACAGGGCACCGAGATGAGCAGCAAGGCTTGAGTCATGCAGGATGGTCCCATCCCTCCCCATCCTGGCAAATCCCTCAGCACCAGCCACATGAGGTCCAAAACATCAGCAGCAATGTAAGGCTGGGACAGGAACCAGAGCGATGGCACTGATCTCAGCCCCCTGCCCAGCTCCATCCCCCTCCCAAGGCTCCATCCCCCTGCTCACGGGCACCCGCGCAGATGGTGTTACTTTCCAAAGGCAAAGTCAAGCTCCAATTCTCCCTGCGAGCCAAGAGCATCCCTTAAAAAATTGATACTTCCCTGACTATTAATTAACCTGAACCACTTAAAACCGCCTTCAATTTGTCAGGTTTAACTGCCAGCTCTTCTCGGTAAATCAAGCGTCGCGTGCAGATGGAGGCTGCGCGTGCGAGGCGGCGGTGAAGGAGCAGGCGGGGAGCGGGGTGAGAGGGGCACCCTGTGCCACACTCGGCATCCCAGAGCACCAGGGATGATATTCACACCCCACAATTAGCCAGGACGTGATATCAAACACAACAGGCAGGCAGGCGGGAGTGGGCAGGGCAGGCGGCGGTGCTTGGAGCACCCCACACCGCAGCCTTCCCGTCTCCCCCCACAGTGCCCTTGTCGTGCAGCCAAGGCTGAATTGGAAAGCAATATGAATATTTATCTCTGACAGTGAAATCTCCCCGCTGCAGGGTATTAAGGCTTTATTAGTGTGTGGTTACCAGCCACGCTAAGCCAGCCCCCGCTCTCGCCTGGAGCGTGGCAGAGATGACCTACAAGAGGCAGATGGCAAAGCCTTGGAGAGCCCCCGATGCCGGGACGTGCCTACCTACCGAGGAGGGGGCTGCGCACCCCAGTCCCACACAGGGAGACAGGCACAGAGCCAAGAGCGAGTTCCCCCCATCAAAACCCCCTCCTCTCCCAGTACCAGTCCCTCCACTTCCCCACATTGGGGCCATCCCCCAGCCCCCTCACCACCCGGCTCTCACTGTTTTGGGTTAAAACGCTGATGTATTCTCTCTTTAGCAAAAGGAGTCCCAGGGGCTATAAAAACTCCCAGCAGGCTCCTGTCAGTCTCAGGTCATTAACTTTCTTTCATTGGGAGTTTGTTTACAGCCAGCCATAAATAGCAGTGCCCGCGCTGCTCGCCAGCAGGACGGGGTGGGATAGGATGGGGCTGCCTGTGCAGGGGGGCACAGCACCCCAGGGTCCACGGTGTGGGGTCCAGCACTCGCCCCCCTATCAATTTTTCCCATGCCCTGTGCTTCCCACCAGCCTGGCACCCCACCCTGCTCAGCACAGCACTGCCCACTGTGCCACAGAACCACCTCAGCCCTGCAAATTGATGGGGTCACCTTGTGCGCAGCCTGAGGGAGCCGGGCACGTGCTTGTGGCTCGGTTATGGCCTTTCCTGAGGAAGGAGGAGGAGGAGAAGGAGGAAGGAAGCAGCTGGCTGGAGCTGCCTCTGTGGGTGACCTACCCCTGGGATGTGCCCCACACTCTCACCCAGCCCAGTCCCTGTACCCATCACAAGCACCGACCTCGTGTCAGGACCTCTGTGTGTTTGAGGTGTTCCCTGGGGGAGACCCCAAGACCCCTTGTCTCCCCCCTGCCTGCACCTCAAACCTCCTCCTTTCCGACAATTTACCAGCAGAGAGGCAGAAAGCAGGAAAGCCGAGTGTGCCACTAGTATGGCCCGCACGGCGCTCCTGCCGGGACGCTTCCAACATCACAGCTCCTCTGCACCCAAGAGCACACAGGACAGCCTCAGAACACCCACGTTCCACTGCCCACCCAAGAGGTGCATCACGGCCCTGCCAATGCCCCCAGCACCAGAAGCACACCCCAAATCCTGTTAACACCTCAGCAGGCCCCGGTGTGCCGCCGGTTGGGATCCCCCTGGATGCAGGTGCCCAGGGCTGGCAGCGGGATCGCAGGAGCTCGGGAGCTTTATTTCTGTGTGAACACAGAGGCTCCACCACGGCCGTGAGAACCCACCAGCTGCAGCTCTGATGGAGCCACAGGATCCCCCTGCTCCCGAGACCCAGGAACACCAGTTCCATAGGTACCTCCTGGTCCGGCAAAGCCTCCGGCACTCCCTGCACAGGGGGGGCTGAGCCAGAACCTCAGTCTGTCCCCTCACCAGCACAGCTCTGTGGGGCCACCCAGGTCAGCACCATCGGCCCCATGCTGGCACAGATGGCCAGAGTGACAGCTCCCCAGTGCCTCATCCCAGGCTGCAGAGGGGATGAAGGGGGTCCTGGAAATCCACAGCCACAGCCAGCTGGGTTTGGAGCAGCCAGGAGCCCACCTCGTGTTGTATTTCACGGCATGGCTACAGGACCAACCCACCCAGGGGCTGAGCCTACAGACCAGCAGCACCCCAGTCTGTGCACTGGGCTGAGGGATTAAACTCCAAACTCACACACGGTGACTTCTGCTCTTTCACCCAGGGACTCGCCAAAAATCCCTGCCTCATCCCTTCCAGTGCCCCACATCTATGGAAATATCTCTATTTTAGCCCATACACTCGCCCAACCTGTAATCAGAGCAACACAAATAGCCCCTGCTTCCCATGTAAATTAAAAACACCCATTAGGCAGATTTCAAAAGATGTCAGTAGGCTTATAATTATACACGACATCCTTCCGAGATAAAAGCGATTACCGGGGATGCAAATCACTTAGCAACCAATCAGTGCCCCCAGAGTGCGGAGCACTGACCAGCCATCCATTTTCGCCTCGTCCTTTTATTCCCTGCATCGAGCAAATACAAACACAGATAAAGAGAGGCACAATAGCTCTTGACACGCAAATAGGTTAACATAATAAAGCCAGCTTTAGCCGGCTCACTCGAGGGAGAAAAGCAATTCTCAGGCAAGCAGGAGGTAATAAAACAGGGCTTTTGTGTTCCTGGCTCCCATTCTCACCCCTGCGCCAGCTTTGCTGCATTAGCTGATAGGCATCGTGGTTTGATTGAATTACCTTTCATGAATATTAGCTTTTTGAGGAATGCGCAGGCAGAAGAGAAAGAAGAAATGTCTTATTTTTGCATGCATGCACCCGCTGCAGACGGACATGCGGCGGCACAGATGCCAGCGGGGCCAGGAGAGGGGTCCCGGCAGGTGCAGCCCCCGGCCCACCCTGCCAGCTGCAGCATCCCCAGCTCTGGGGGGGTCACACAACAGACCCCTTCCACCCCAGGACGAGACATCACCAGCAAAGGCCCTTACACGGGGCTGGACATCCTGCTCTGTCCCCAAAATGAGCCGTGAGGCCACAAGGCCACCAACGCCATCACCCCAACACCCCCCGTGCTCAGGACCCCACATCCCTGCCTGTGGTACCGCGAGAGCAGGAGGGTGGCGGGGTGGGCTGGCTCCCACCACACATTCCCGAGGCCAGGGTTCCCTGTGCCGCAGGATCACGCCGGAGAGGGGAGCGGGGCTGCCCGGCTCCACCGCACATTTTCCCACACAAGTTGAGGTCACGCAGGAAACCCGCTCCAGGCAAAAATTAACTCCGCCGCCTGGCAGGGATGCAAACGCCCGGCACTGATGCCGCACACGCGGCGGGAGCGCGGGGGTAGCGCAGGGTCGGAGCGGCACAAATACCGCGGGGTCGTGGGACTCAGGACCCCCTCGGCCCCGGAGCCAGAGCCCTTCCCCGGCAGGGCAGCAGCCCGCAATTGAGAACCAGCCCCAGGAGGGAAGCGGCTCCTCTGCAGCCTGCTGGAGATGGACGAATTTCAGGCTCAAATAAGACAGATAACTAGAGGGGCTTAAAAACTGAGGTGACGTGGCCTCCCCGAGGGCTCTGTCCCCACGGTACAGCGCGGCAGCAGCCACCCACCTCCTCCCTCCATGGAATTCCCTGCTTCAGCCTGGGGATAACTGTTCACACCAAGATATTTCAATTTTTAATGCCACAGTCGGCTGAAATGGGGCCCAGCTCGCAGCCAAGCGCTGCTCTGGCACGGAGAATGCTCCCCACAGGTACCAATCCACCACCCAGCAAGAAAACTGTTCCTGAAGCTGGGAAAACGAGCTGTGCTCCAGCAGCCAGGGAATGGCTTTTCCTTCCCCTGCTCTACACACAAGGTCAGCAGAAGGCACCGTGGCGAGAGCTTCCCTCTCCTTCCATCACGGCTTCGAGGCAGCCCTGGCCCGACCGCACCCGGCTCACACTGCGGTTCCCGGCACCTCAAACCTGCTCCTCAAAGTTTTATGGATCCTTAATAAGAAAAATCCCTCCCAGCATGCCAGGTGCCCTCTGACAGGGATATTTCCCACTTCACCCCCCAAGAACAGAGCTCAGGTGCGAGGGCTTTGCCAGCCAGAGTCCCGCCAGAGCAATTCCACTTCGACCACTGACCAGCGGCACACCAGACAGTCAAACCCCTCTGCTGGAGCACAGGAAGGTATAAAACAGCCAAATCGCACAAAATCATCCCGAGCAAGATACTGGACGCTCCTTATTGAGAGAGGAGCCACGTGGCTCTGTCCCCATGCCCGAAGTGCCCCATAGCCACTCTGCCCTCCATGAGAGCCCGTCACCCACCCGGCCAAGCTGCCCACAGGACAAGAGCATCATGAGCAGGAGGATGCACATATATATATATACATAAATATATATCAAAAACCTCCCTACAGAGATCCCGACAACCAAAGCCAGGCAAACCACCACTGCCCCATGCCAACGAATTTATCCCTCGGAAAACACCGTGCACGGCTGGAAAAATTTGCCGCTGCCTCTCCTCGGAAATACCCGGCAGGGCCAGAGCCGAGCCCGGCTGCAGCCGTGCCCTGCAGGGAGCTGTGTCGGCCGCCGGCTCGCTGCGTCCAGGCCCTGCCTCTCCAGCCATTAAATTCCCACGATGCGATGGCTTTCCCAGAGCTGGATTGGGATGCTGGGGCTGAGCTGCTGGCACCGGGAACAGCTCATTTCTGCTGGGGACCAAGCCGGAGAGGCGGCACAGCCCGCTCGTCCCCGGCTGGAGCCGGTGGCCGCCCCGGTGGATGCCCAGCCGTTCTGCTCAGGAGCTCTCGGCGCAACCACGACGCCTCGTCCCCGGCGAATCGTATTCCCAGCGCCGATGGTCCAGAAGATGCCACAGGGATGCTCAGGGATGCTCCCTCCGCAGCTGAGCTTTTTCCAGAGAGTATTTTCCCCGGCAGAGCCTCCTGACCCGGCGGAGGCAGCCAGGGAGAAGGGTGTTAAATAAACCATCGCTGGGTGGGTCCTTCTTCCCTCTCCTTTGTGACCGGCGGGATCCACACCAGCGCGGGGTCCATGGCGGGGTCCTGATCTGCCACCACCCGCTCTGGTGTCCCGGTGGGATCGGGCGCTTCCCTGTCCGGGAAGGAGGAGAAAACTCCTTTTTTTTCCAGGCGAAAAGGAGCAGAAAAGGGTCGCAGCAAAGGCGGCAGCTCCCGGTCGGCTCCCACTGGAAGTGTCTCAGCTTTCCTCCTGGAGGCACCCGTGGATATTTTATTTCCACTTACGAGTCAGGCGACCCAAAAAGCCATAAAAAAATCAAAAATTGTGTGGGGAAAAAAAAAAAAAACAAAACAAAACCACAAAAAAAGACCCCAAAAGTTGTTCCCGTTCCTCTCCGGCAGCTACGGGCAAGCCGGGCCCCGGCGGCGGCGGCGGCTCCGCGGACACCTCCAGGCACCTCCGGGCACCGGCGCTGCGGCGGCGCCGCCTCCGCTGCGCCCCGGGAGAGCCGGCGGAGCCCCCCGGTCCCCGCGATCCCCCTCCGCTAACCCCCTCCCCCGCAAACCTCCCCGGTGCCCGGACCCCCGTTACCGTCAGAGCTGGATCCGGGCCGGCTGCGGGCGCTGCGGTGCGGGGCGCGCCGGGCCGCCCCCCCCGGGCCG
>JAWWES010000037.1:9290554-9368761 GCA_035583135.1 Lophotriccus pileatus
CGGCCCCGCCCCCGGCGCGTTGCCATGGCGACCGCGCCGCGTCCTGCGGGGGGGGCGGGGCCTCCTCCCTCCCCTTCCCCGGGTCCGCGGGAAAATCCGAACGGCGGGACTGCGCTTCCCGGCGTGCACCGCGCGGGGCCGCCGCGCCGCTGGGGCCGCGGGGCGGCCGCGGAGCATCATGGGAGTTGTAGTCCTGCTGCCCAGAGGGGTATCGCGGGGGGATCGCCGAAAAGCCCCGCGGAACGGGGGGTGAAAGCCAGGCTGGAGCTCACCCTCTCGCCAGCTGGTGACCCCCATGGCGATGGCCATACACATATGGAATGTGTAGTCCGTGCAAGGGCTGCCTCACCTGAGGCTGCCCTTGGTGACAGAAATCCTGGAATCCATTATTCCTTTCCCCCCCAAACCCCCTGCCACGGGTGTGGGGTTTTTTTGGCACTGCAAGTGTGCAGAAGAGCAGCAGCCCGTTCACTCCTGTCCATAATGATTCCACGTGTGCACGTGCATCTCCCCTCCACTGAGCACCCCAAAGCAGCCTAGTGGGTACCTCCAGGGCTCATCCCCTCCCTGCCCCCCTGCTCCCTGGCTCCTGCCCTCTGGCACTGATCTTTGACCTGTTTGGGGGTAATCTGGCTTCTTAATGAGTTTTGAGGACTTTTTGGGGTGTCTAGCTTCTTTTCGGAGCCTTTCCAGCTCCTCCACCCAGGGAAGCATCAGCAGCTGCCCAGGCATTCGTGACCCCAAGGGGGAGGAGAGTTGCCATCCAGGACCAATTTTGGGAGACTCAGTGTCTCTGAATACGTGAAGCTGCTCCACTCACCACTCCCCATCCAGCAAATGCTGAAGGTTGGGAAATTAAAATAATAGCTAGATCTGCTTTCAGGAGAGCGACTCCTCTGTGCAATTATAACATGTATTATCCTCCCTGTGAAAATACATTATATTGAATAAATTCCCTCTCAGAGCAGGGCTATTCATACTGCTCATTTGTTTCAGTTCAAACATTTTTAGCTCATCTCTCTGGCAGGTTCTGGTGCAGTTTTATACCTTCTCTGCAGCTTATTTATCTGCTTCCCATGTTGCAATAGAGGCCAGCGATAAGAATAAAACCATTACAGATTTGTGAACAGCACTTAGATTTTTTCAGAGATAATTTAATCAAAGCTATTAGTAAGGCAGGAAGAAAGATTGCTTTTTATTCAGGGGAAAAAAATAAAAAAAGGAGCTTTCATTCTTCTCAGCAAATGTTTTAACCACCTGAAGTCGCTCACAAGGACTTGAAAGGGTAACGGCGTCTTTGCCAGGGAAGAGATCCGTCCCGGAATAGCGAACTTCAAAAGGTGGGTGTTTTGGCACTGCCTTCAAGGAGATACTATTAAGTAGTTCTGACCTCCCCACTTCCACCCTTTTTTCTTCTTCTTCTTTTTTTTTTTTTTCAAGACTTTACAGAGGAGAAACACTTTGGTGATTCAGGGAACCCGTGAATACTTTGCCGGAACATAAATTTCCCCCAGCGATGTTGGGAACACAAGGAGAGCCTTAATCTGCTAATGAATGAGCTCTGCAAAGTGAAACCAGCTCCGCCGCCACTTCCAGAGGGATTGAATTGCAAGGAGGAAGCTGGAGGAGAGAGATTTTTAAAAGTCCTTCTGCTTTAGCACAAATAAATAATGCATCAGTGTGTCCGGGGTGGCTGTGGGTGAGCCCTTCCCCTGTGGCATTGGGGAGCCCACATAAAGTTTTCCTTGCCCCTAAAACAGGGATAGCACGTTATAGTAGTGACAGTACGAGGGGAATGGCTTCAAACTGACAAAGAGTAAGTTTAGACTGGATATTAAGAATAAATTCTTCCCTGTGAGAGTGGTGAGGCCCTGGCACAGGTTGTTCAGAGAAACTGTGGCTACCCCATCCCTGGAAGCATCCAAGGCCAGGTTGGACGAGGCTTGGAGCAAAACTGGGACAGTGGGAGGTGTCCCTGCCCATGGCAGGGAGTGGAACTGGATGATCTGTATGTTCTTTTCAACCCAGGCCATTCTGTGATTCTATCCTATGATTCTCTGGTCTTCCAGATGACAATATCCCTTTAATTTAATATCATTATTTTTGACTGGCACTGGCAATCTGGAGCACGGAGCATCTCCATCTCTCATCCTGACAAATGCACACTGTAATTCTTCGCCCAAAATGTCACTCTGCCCTGGCAATGCCTGGCCCTCAGAATGAGAAAGATTTCCCAGGGATTAAAATCGGGCCATTACTCTCTGCTTTAAATGCATCCAAGGCTCTGAAAGCTGTATCTGCTTTCGTTCCTTTTGTACGAAAAGTTATTGACTTATCAAGGTTAAAATCCATTCCGTATGGCCCAATAAAACAGGGATATCTCCGCATCCGTGCTGTCATTTGCAGGTCCGTTTTCATGGCAACAGGGCTCTTTTCTGCACATTAAACGGTTCAGTTGTGCAAAGTTCAGACATTACATAAACACAGAGGTAACAACAACAAAAAAAAAATCAATGAGCTCATAGGCATGGAAAGAGGAGATAGCATTGATCGGGGCCGCCGTCGATATTTGGGATCGCTGGCTCATGCCCCGCTCGCAGCCCTCCTCTGCTGGGGACACAAAGGGATGGTGAAGGACACGGCGGGGGAAATGGCACCTTCACCACACTGCCAGTTCCTGCCCATAATTAATGTCATCATGGCCTGGCAAGGCACACAGGGGTGTCCACGCACCCAGCTGAGGGTTTAGCGGTGCTAACGGAGGTGTCGTCACTCAAGTGGGTCCTTCCCATGGCTGCTTTTTGGGTAATGACCCCACTCCCCATTTCCCATCAATTCCTGGGAAGTTTTTCCCCAGCTCTCAGCCACTTCCAAATGCAGCTCCCCAAGGGATGGGGGTCTGAGAGGAGGCTTCAGGCAAGGGCAGGGCTTGTGGGGGACATGAACACGTGGAGCACATTAATGGTGGTGCCAGCACTGTGCTGTGGTGGCTCCGGCAGCACCAGGGGCAGGGAGGAGCCGGCAGCTACGGTGGGGTGTGGGGTGTTGGGGCGAGTGACTTTGATGCTGATGGGAGATGTCAAGCTTTTTGCTTCCCAGTCAAAGGGGAGAGAGAGATTCCGGCGCTAAAATGCTCGTTAGAGGAGAGACACCAACATCTGTTGGGAAAGCAAATGGAGAGCGGAGTGAGACAGCCGGGGCAGCCAGGCGTGAAGAGGAGGAGAGGGAGGAGAAAGAAGGCAGGCAGGAGTGGGGGTGTCATAGAGCTGCTGCTGTATCACAGAGGATCTGCTGCCCCTCGCCCCGTGCCAGCACATGGGATCCCTCCTGGATCCCAGATCTCACTGGAGCGAGAGCAGAGTTTGCCCATAGGGAAAAACTGATCCTTATTGGGGTCCCCAGGGGCAGACCCCCAGTGCTGGGCCAGACTGGGAGAGCCAGAGCAGGAGGGCACGGAACTCATGGAGGGCACAGAGGGCAGGCAGCTGATCCAGGCTCAGAAAGCTCTGATTCAGGCAAGGAGCTGTGTCCCAGCAGCATCCTCCCCACTGTCCCTGCTGTCCCCACCGTCCCTCTGGGTGCCACTGTCGTGGGGGGTGGTGGAGGTGGAGCTGGGTGGCATTCAGGGGCAGCTGCCTCGGGTGCTGCAGGGTCAGCAAGGCAGAAGCTCCCATGCTCTGTGCTTGCTTCCCCCCAGTTTATTTATAGATTCAGCAAGTTATTCAGCTGAAACAAATCCTGATTCCAGCCGGGTCCCAGGGCCAGCAGCGCCTGCATTCTCTCCCAGTGCATCAGGCAGCACTTTCTGGGGGCACTGGCAGCCCCACACCACCACCCCAGTGTCTGCCAGCCGCAGGGGAAGGGGGTGGCCTGGGCAGGGTGACAGTCCCTGGGGCACAGGCAGTGACACAAAAGCCACCCTGAGAGCAAGCCAGGACACCATCCCTGGCAGGGGGATCACCGTGCAAGGTGAGGGGTGGGCTGGCTGGGGGTGAGGGTCTGGGGTACGTCCTGCCCCCCCCTCCAGCCCCCAGACCCCTTGACAGCTTTGCCGGGAGCGAGTACTCGCTGTCAGCCCGAGTCTATTTTTATTCCCTGCTTAAAAATATCCCCGTCCGGGTCACTGGCACATGATGGATCATCGCTCCTGTGACTTCCCTCAGGGTCTTCCCAGCTCTGAGACGAGGAGCAGAGTCTGGCTCCCTGTGAGAGCCCCTCAGACACTTCCCACCCTGTGAAAGCACTGAGGGGACATCACAGCCCCTCTGCTTTGGGGGTGCAGAAATATCCACATGCTCCCGAGGCCGAGCAATGATGAAGCATCAGCCCCAACCCTGAGCTGGGCCCCGGCATGGCCCTGTGCCAGCTCTGCATCCCAGCAGAGGTCAGGAGCATCCTGGGGTCACCGTGCCCTCGCTCCTGCTGTCACCATGCTCAGTCCCCTGCCAGTGGCAGAGCAGATCCAGTGACTTTGTCTTTCGCCTCTATTCGTATTTCGTGAAAAATTCAACCTTGCTCAAAAGCTTGGGCAAAAAGTCCTTGTGAGCAGGACAGGGAGTATGAGGAGGATTCCAGCCTGTGGAGCATTTTTGAGCCCTATTAGTCACGAGGCTCTGATGCCACCCGAGATATGGCACTGACTGACAGGTGATTTGGTTTTATCTCACCTGGGGATGTTTCATATCCAGCACAGGACCATTCCACAGCCTTTCTGTTTGGGAGTGCTCAGCAGCATTGCTGGGCAGGGGCAAAGCTGAGGGGCTCCTGGGGGGTCTCCAGGTTCCAGCTGTGAGAGGACCCTCAGTGGGCAGCATCCTGGCCATCACAGAGCAAAGGCCTTGCTCTCAGGGAGGGGTTGGAGGTCACAGCCTCCTCCAAGTGGGTACTGTCCCCTTTCCTGTGGGCATCACCTCCTCCCTGGTGTTCACCAGGGCACTGTGGAGCCTGGGGTGCCTCCTTTGGCATCAGAGCCTATTACAGGGATTCACTGGCTCCTTGGCCAAAGCCTTTGGCTTTGAGAGTGACCAGTTCCTGGAAGAAGAGATGATGAGGGCCAGGAGTGATGGTGCTGCTGGGCTTGTTTCTGCCCTATCCCTTGTGTGGGGTATTATGTACGTTCCTTCCACACCAATGTTTTATATCCCTTCTTTTGCTTTCTAATCAGTGTTCTCCCCCAAACCACTTGATTATGGTGCTTAATTGCATTTATGAAGCAGTGCTGACACGTGCTGCCAGCCTGGATTACAGGGTGGTCCCTGCCAAGGCGAGAAGCCCTGGGAGTGCATCTGTGGGCTGAAAGCTGAGCTCCAGGAACAAAATCAGAGATTCCCAGGAGATCATCACCTTTAACTCCTTTGCTTCTTTCCCCTCCAAATCTGCTGACATTTGGAAAAGGAGAATCATTGCTATTTGCTTGTTTCAGCAGGTTCCCCCTCTCCCTTGTGCTGCTCCCAGCTCTGCCGGGCTGTCAGTGGCCCCAGTGTGGTTGAGGGCACCAAATGGGGAAAGGAGGAAGGTGAATGGTCCCTGAACCTGCCACAGGGTATGGCAATTATGGGTGCTGAAAGAAATGAGGCTGCACACCACACAGAGTTCAACTTCGGGATTTGTCCACTGATCTTTCCGGCGTTCCACTTTTATTAGGCTTCCTTTGTAAACAGCACCTGGTGTTTGTCTTTTGGTTAACTGGAAGCCCCAGGATCATCCTAAACCACTGCCTTGATCCCACACATTCACCTCACATCATGTGGTGGCTGTGTTCAGCCACGAGAGAAAACACACGCTATCACGCAGGCTGTTCAGAGTGGTTTTTGCTTTGAGGAAACAGCACTCCCTTTATCAAAAACACCAGTCAAGGCCAAAACACTCCTTTTTGATCCTAATTAACTGAATGCAGGTGGTGCCAGCTTAGCTGGTTCCCACACAGTGGGACAGACCAGTGGCCATGGCACCAAGCAATGCCCAGTGGCCCCAAGTGATGCCACACGGTGCTCCGATGCTCCCCCAATCAGGGCTGCCAGGAGAGCCGGCACAACTCCTCAGCCTTCCTGCCAGGGAAGCACCTGATTCAATCCTCCTGACAGTCAAGAATTTGAAATGATTTATTAAAAATGTATAAGGCCGGGTTGTCGGTGTCGCTGCTCTGATATGAGCGTCTCTCCCGCGCCGCTCCCGCGGCAGCCACGCTCTGCTCACGGCTCCTGCCACCCCAGGGGGAAGGATCCCTCCACTCTGAATATTAAATCTTGGCAGATTGCTGCAGGCAAACACATCCAGGTTCCATAAGGCATTACAGCTTAGCTGTGACCTCCGGGAGGGCACGTCAGCAAAGCACTGGGCAGGAGCCCTCTGCCCACACCTCTGCCTGCCCCAATCCAGCCTGGCTATGGCACCACGGTGGCACCAGGCTCATCTCCTGCCTCATGTGCCCCCCTTGCCATCCAGGAGCTGAGCTTCCCTTCCTGATGACCTGCAGCACCCACAGAAGATTAACGGAGACATCAGGAGTATGAGTGGTTCTGTTCCCATGTGATGTATTCCAGCCTCTGTAAATCTGGTTACAGAGGTTCTGATCCAGAGCTGAGGACGGAGGGAGGCAGAGACACTGGGTGTCCTGGAGTGGCAGAGGTCAGCAGGGCAGGTGTGGGGCTGGGACTGATCCGTGGCTCCACCATCTCTCTGGATTTTCCCAGGGAGATAGAGGATTTATTAGGGTAAAGTTGGATCCAAAATGAAAGAAGTAGGAAACAACCTCTGATACTGGGAACCCTTAGGGGAGGACTGGGGGGCTGTGACCATCCTGGGGGTGTTCCCAGTCGCACAGGCCCCTCCACAGCCCCCTGGTCCCTGCCCACAGGGGTCTCCTTGCCCAAAGATACTCCACTTTGGGCCATCAGAGTTTTATCTCCCCTTTGGCTCTGGCTCCCTGGGTGCCAGGGGCAATGTGCCAGAGGTACTGGGGATACTATGGCACCAAAACACTTGTCACATCCCTTTGGGACACTGTCTGGCCCTGTTCAGGATCTCAGCAGGATGACACAGGCACGAGGCTGTGAGAGCCCCAGGGGAGCACAGCGATAATGACCAAAATCAATATTTTTGCAGGAGAGAAATAAAAATCCTCATCACGGCCATCGGCTGGAACATTGCAGGGGAAAGAGAAATGGGAACTCTTGGCAAGAGGTGCTGTGGCTCTGCCATCCATCCATGCCATCCCTGTCCCTGTTACCTGGCACCAGAACCTCCCATGTCCTCAGCAGGCTGTGCCCAAGCCAGTTGCCTCCACGGCAGATAATTTACTTCAAACACTATTTTCTCCTGTTTTTTTTTCAAAAGCCTCTTTCTCTGCAGCACCCTGGTTTTCCCTGACAAACCCCAACAACAGCACTGGGCATCCCTAGCCCCTCTCAGGCTGAGGTTGTCCCATGGGACCATCCTCTCTCCAGGGCTGAGGAGGAGGAAGCTGAGCCTCGGTGACCCAGCCAGCACATCCGTCACCACCAGCGCTGCTCTGCCTTTGTGTGACACCAGGACCGTGCAAATCAGGCTCTGTGTGCCCCCAAGCCAGGCTCTGCATGGAGCCAGCCCCGAAATCCCTCCTGGAGAAGGCATCCCACCCCCAGCATCCCACTTCTGACATCCTGCTCCCAGCACTGTGTTCCCAGGACCCCGTTCCCAGCATCCCTCTCACAGCACAGCCACACCGCCCCCTCTCCCACTTTTCAAGGCCAATTATGGCTCGGAAATTAGCACGGTGCCCAGGTGTATGATCCCAATTAAACTTTGCTTAAAACCAATTAAACACCATGATAAATTTTCCATTTTGGAGCAGGTTTCCACGGGACAGTCGCCTTCCCACCGGGCAGTTCTAAGCTGGGTGCCAGCAATGCTGCCAGAGCCCGTGGCTGCCCTGGCTTGGGGAACACACTTCTGACTCCAGCTTGTCATCCTGGGGTGGCTTCACAGCCCTGAGCCCGTGTGCATGGTGCTGATCACCAGAGTGGTCCCTGTCCCATCCCTGGGACCACTGGGTGCAGGGAGGGTGCTGGGGACACACGGGGACACCCACAGTGGGCTGATGGCCAGGAAGGGATGCTGGAGGCCTCAGTTCCCGTTGCATCCCGTGCCTGTGCTGGATCCCACGGGAAGAAGGGAGAAGGTGGCAGTGCTGGATGGTGCTGGGCACCGCTGGGGTCTGGGGGGCCGCGTGGGCTCGCGCATGGCTGAGCTTTCCGTGCGCTGCCGGTGCCCTCCCGCCGCGGGGCTTTGATCCAAAGAGCAAAGGCAGCGCCTTTGTGCGCCGGGAGGCTTTGAAGTCTCCCAAAACAGGGCACAGGGGGTGTCTGCCCCTTCCCTGCCGGCCCAGCATCCCCCCTCCGCCCCACTTTCACTCCCTTTTTATTTCCTTTTTCCCGGTTAGGAGCCATCTCCGGCAATAAAACCTGCAAACTTTCCCCAGCCGGGGCTGGGGGCTGTGTGGGTCGTCACACCACACAGGACCCTCTGGGGGTGCTGACATGCTCTCTCTCCCACCCTCTGTGGCCACACTGACGTGCTCCCCCCCTAGGACAGGATCCCCAGTTTGGGGTCAGTGCCTTCCCTGGGGACGTTGCTCCCACTCTGGGGGGCAGCAGGCAAGTCCAGCCCAGCGGGTGACACCAATTACCTCTGTCCTTAATTCTCATCCCGTTTTTAATTTTTCCTTCCAAAAGCAGGAGCAAAGAGAGGCTCTTTTCCACCAACCCCCCCCTCCTTTCCTTTCCTACGGCTCCACTCAGCCCCGGGCGGGTGAGCGAAGCCCGGTGGGTACGTGTGAGCCTGTGTTTTTTGTCAGAAAAATGCGCATTGATCATTTCTGGGAATCAGGCTGTGTTTTTTACTCTGAAGCATCCATTATACACAGCTGCTTAATTGACGAGCGCTGCCGAGTCACCTCGGATGCCGGAGTAAAACAGCCTAAAAGCTCCAGCGCAGAGGAAGTCCGTGCTTTATAAATTGATTCAGTGGGAGAGAGAGGGAGAGAGTGAAAAAAAACATTAATTACAGATGCTTCTGTGGGCACTGTTTTATGGCAGCGAGACCAGGATGTGGGCAATTCTCCTAAATGTGCTGATTAGACAGCACTTCATGTCTGGGAGCACATTAAATGGGCTCTGTAAAGCTATTAAAGATGCAGTGCCATAAAGAATTGACGAGAGCGAGCGGCAGCAGCACAGCCCCGGGCTCCTGCCCAGCTCCAGCCTCGAGCTCCTGCCCAGCTCCAGCCTCAGGCTCCTGCCAGCTCCTGCCCATCCCATGCCCGGCTCCTGCCCAACTCCTGCCCATCTCAGCAGCAACAAGTCACTCTCCCAGTATGAACCAGCAGCATCGGAACATTATGATGGTCCTGGCTCCCAGGAGCCCCTGGAGCATCCCTGGAGCACCCCTGGAGCATCCCTGGAGCACCCCTGGAGCATCCCTGGAGCCAGGTTCCTTCACACTTTTCCCGGTGCTCCCAGAGTTGGAAATTCATGCTGTCCAGAGGACAGACACCTTGAGTCCAAGTGGGGTGAAACCAGGGGACTTTGGGTGCTGCTCTGGCTTCACCCACAGTCGCTATCCAGCCACGCAGGCAGGAGCTGGTGAGGAAGGAGCCATCCATGCCCGTGGCTCCGGGATCTGTGCTCGGCAGGTCGGCGTGACCCTGGCGCAGTGGGTGCAGGGCCGGCCGGGCGTGCGATGTTAACACAGCACAAATCAATTTGTCAGGACACAGCTCACCAATTAGCACTCACTGGGATTATTACTCATTTGCGCACTGCAGGTTTCAGGGAATTAATCAGGGAATCACAGGGAGTCGGGACAGCCAGGGCGGGAAGGGCGATGCCGGCACCTGACACTGTCGACGGCGTCTGGAGCTGTGTTGGAGGCATCTGGTGTTCTCCCCGGACCCAGGGGCAATTTGGCCCTTGGAGGGTACCCCAGTATAACACCCACTGTGTCACTTGGGACCCCACATCCCCACCTACACCCCAGCCACAGCAGATCCTGCTGCCTCAAGATGCCGGGAGAGCAGTGGGACATGGAGCAGAAGGAAGCGAGCCCAAGGCAAAATGACACTTGCCATGTCGTCCCAGGGAGGTGACACTGAATGGTGACCCCCCCACACACCTGATTCAGGGAGTGAGTGTGCCCCTGGCCCTGGTGTAGCCCTGGAAGCACCAAGGGAAGCAGATGCCAGTGCTGGGGGTTTTCGGCATCAGTTGGGTGGGGGTGTGAGCATGAACCGAGTGACACATGTGTGAGCAAACAGGACAAGAATTCCCAACCAAAGCTGTTAAACAAAACAGCCCTGAGCTGTGCTGCTCACTGACATGGGAATGGGAGCAGCCCTGCGAGACCCCCAGGCCCCCACTCTGTGGCTCAGGGACCCCCACCACCGGTAGGACAGGCACCCTGCCCGTGCCCTGCTCAGGGGGACGCTGGACCCGAGTGCCCCAGGGGACCCCCAGCCCTTGCCCCAGCTCTGTTCCCATCTGGGGGTCCCTGGGCTGCCTGGCCATGGGTGCTGGTCTGAGGTGAGTAGTGGGAGGTGGGATGTGTGTGTGCAGTGCCAGCAGCGCCCTATCCCGCCATCCCTCTGACGGATAATCGATCCCTCCAAGCCGGGGAGAGACACACTGTCCAAACGCATCAGGCTTTAAATGCCAACTTCCCTAATGCAATTTTACAATCTCCTATAATTGAGTCGCAGAGAAACTTCCCTTTCCCAGCCTCCCCTCCTGTCGCAGAGTGTGTGGATCATGGGTGCATCCCCCCAGAGACGTGCTCTCCATGCTGGGCAAAACCCCTCTGGGATGAGCCATGGCCCTCTGGGATGAGGGTGCCCTGGGGTACCAGCAGCCTCCCTCTGCACACACAGAAACGCCCTGGAGTGATGCACATTTTTCCCAAAACGTGGCCATGCCAACACACAGCCTCCCCAAATCCACAGCCACCGGGAGCCCTAGTGCAGCTCAAGGTTAGTGCTGGTAATTAAGGGCTGGGATTTGCATTCAGCAAATGACTCCAGCTAATTACAGGTTTAAAAGGAAAATGATCGGAGAGAGGATTGTTTGCAAAATTGGGGCAGGCTGAGAAACAGGCGCTTTGCTCTCCTCTGCTCTGGAGGTCACCAGGCTGGCCAAGACATCATCCTGCACATCTGGGGACAGCACATCTGGGTGGCCATGGCAGGAGCTGGAGATGGCACAATGGCCACAGGGGTTGGACTATCAGGTCAGTGAGCCCTGAGGGGCACAGGGCGACCCCCAGCTCTAGGGGTGCTCCTTAGGGAGCCCCTCAGCCCCAGGACAGACTCCCCAGACCCCTCACACACGGGCAGAGTGTGGCACCCTGGCTGCTGGGCCACTGCCAACTTTCCCCCCCAACCCCGCAGAAAAAATAGTCACAAATGCCAAGGTGCTGAATTGATTCATTTAATTTTCCCTTCTCATTTGATCAAGAGCAGGGTGACATTTGGCAAAAGTTGCTGATGAGGGATTGAATGATTAATTGTCATGACAACCATTCCTGGTTAATGACAGGGATGAGATTGTGCCGGCATAAAAGCCGGAGAGTGGCCTTGAGTGCGGCGGTGCTAAATTACCAGGCATGTCACTGTTTGTGCTTTTGGTAAAACGTGGCCATGCGTTTCTAATGAGAGGTTAACTGTGTCCCCAAAGTAATTACAACTGATTGAAGAGGTAGTTAGTAATTAGAGGATTAACTGTAATGAGTCTCACCTGCAGCCGTTGCCATAGTTACAGTATTTTAGATGATAGGAGTTAAAATAGGACGTGGTGCCAGGAGAGGTGGTTCTGTCCCGTGAGGGGGTCTGTGTGGGCTGGGTGCCCCCTGCACCCACCACCCCATGGCATGGGGTGTCCCATGGCCAGATCCTTTGGGCTGGCCTGGGCATGGAACTGCAAGGGAACCCCATCCCAAAGCCCTGGGATGCCCAGAGTGGAGCATCACCCGTGCCATGACATTCCTGGGCACCAAGCAGCAGGTGGGAGCCTCAGGGCTGGCTGTGCCAGCAGGGGATTTCTAAGGGCAGCAAAGTCATCAAAAAAGCTTAATTCTCTAAATTCTGACAGCCCACTGCCAACTGTCTCTCTCTGAGACCTGGGAATGGGGACTCCAAGCAGGGGCAGGGACATAACCCACAACACTGCTGGCACTGGCATCCTCCAGGGTCCCACAATCCTGGACGCACCAAGTTGCCACCTGAACAGTCCAAACTGAGTCTGTTCCAACTCTCCTGATTCTCTGCTTTCACGGATAACAATTTACAGGCCCATGTAAAACCTCCAAGTACAGTATCTTTAATTATTCCATCCATAAATGATAAGAGCCATTCATTTCAGGGCTCTCATTACGAATTTATACCCCTGTTTAATGTGCTCACTAACAGCAGACATCCCACAGCTCGTGGAGAAATATTGAACAATCCTTTCTGGAAGAGCTGAGCAGATACTGCTGGAGCTATTTTGGACTTGGGAAGAGAGATGGGCAAAGCAGGGGGCATTGATTTGTAAAATGAAGAGTAAAACCCTCGCCCTGGGGAGGTCTAGGGGGGCGGAGGAGCTCTGGGGGCAGACGGCTCAAAGCTTTTCATCCAGATACTTCCCAGGTGGAATTCTGCCACTGTTTTTTTTCTGGATGTGCTGGCGAGAGAATGACCTTCCTTTTGATATGAATATAAAAATAGAGTTTCATATATATATATATATAAAACTATAGGAAGGCTTTTGCAGAGGCAATCCCAAATATTCCCATTTCTGGGTGAACACTCTGAGTTGGTCTGACCTCAAGCAATTTTTTTTCTGGATTATTTTCCAATACAGAACTGACATGCTCCCAGTGTCAAATCAACCCCCTCCCACACCGTTTGCCTTTGGGCACTGAACTGTTGTCTCCTTTCCCAGGGACAGGGTGGCCCAAGTGCATCAGTCCAGTTTTCAATTTCCCAGTATTCCACGTTGTTTCCTTCCCAGCCCTGGTTTTATCTGACCCCCAGGGCACAATTCTGGGTGGGGGTACCTTGCCCCTCAAACACCCACTGCCCACCATGCCAGGATCCCTTGGGTGGCTGTGCCCCCATTCCCCTTAATTTTATAAACCAATTCCCCCATGGGGCAGGGTAGGGCTTGCCCCTGAAATTTGGGCAAGGACACATCTTTATGGAGACTTTCAAAGCCGTTCAAAAGCTGCCGGTGAGTCTGAAGGGAAAACGCACAGTCTCTCCTGTAAATTGGAAAAAACCCTAAGTGTAACATAATTAATGGTAATATTGGCACTCAGGTCTTGTTTTTTTTCATGAATCTTAAATTTAGGGGCAGATATTACCTGCCAGGGCTCCTTTAAGGAGGAATTAATAGGAGCTGTTGTAATTGCTGACGAGGAGTAGCCTCTGTGAGAGATAAGCTTATAATGAGCTGTCAGTGCCGGGTGGCTTTGGAGTATGAACACGTAAGTTAATAAACACGGATAATTGGGTGTCCCCTCCCCCGGGAAGCCTTGGTGCCACCAGTCCCTGTGGTGCTCACTGGATGTGATGCTCATTGGATGTAATACTGGATGGGATACCCACCATGGGGGATGCTCACTGGGTGGGATGCTTGCTGGATGGGCTGCTCTCCACACAGGACTGTCACTGGATATGGCTCTTCCTGGGTGTAACACATGGCAGATGGAATGCTCTCCAGACGGGATGCCCAACGGATACGATGATCCCTGGATGGGATATTCCATGGGCATGATGGTGGGATGGAGTGTGCCTGGCTCCCCTCCCTGGCTCAGCTCCCACCTCTGCCCTGGGCTGCTCTACCTGGGCACCCAGCACGGCTGGAGGATCCCAGTTACATCAGCTCCAGTTCCCACTGAAATTAAAAATATAATTCATGGAAGCCCTTCTGCTCGTGTTGGGCTTGGAAAACGCCGGGCTCCCTCCCCCTCCTTTTTAATAACATCCAAACTGTGGAGCTAAACTACTTGACAGAGGCCTTTAAATATGTGCAAATATATATTTGCACTCGGGTTTTTTTTCCCGGAGGCTCTTCCATTAGGTAATATTTGTTGCCAACATTAATTTCATTAGATTTTCATGGCATTTTAATAGGAGCCCTGGTGTTTTTTTGCATACATTAGCATGCAGGAGGAAGCGAGGATCACCAAATTAGAGTAAAAATCTGGTTGGCAGGCAGCGAAGGGAAATTCTTGGGAGTGGGACAGAAGGGGAGTCACGGTCCGTGGCTGTGACATTCCAGGCCTGGCATCCCGGGCGGGCACCGCACGCCTTCCCCGCGGCTCCGGAACCTGCCAGCACTTAATGAAGATATTTCCACCTTGATTGTCAGCGGCGCACGGAGCCTGATTAGAGCCCGAACCCGCGTGGAAGAGCTCGCAAATTAAATACGCGTTGATTATGCAAACTCGATCCCGTGTTTACTCCTCATAAATAAGGCATGAGCCCGGCCCCGGCGCTCCGAGGGCGATATTTATTGTATGCAAATCGGGCACGGGGCTGGGAGGAGAAGGAATCAGCTGTTTATCAGGCGGTGTTTGCCATCAGCCTGGGAATAATCACCCGGGAAGAACTGGCTGTGGATGGAGGTTGGACGGGCACCACCTCCCGTTACGGCTCCCGTGGCGGGCGCGGGGTCTGAAATGCCCGTGGGCGCCACGCTTAGGGTCTGCAGGGGCTTTAGAGGTGTTTTAGGGTGCACAGGGGTGTTTTACTTAGGGTATTTTAGGTTGTATAGGGATATTTTAAGGTGTATGGGGGTATTCTTTTCTGCATGGGGCTATTTTAATGTGTAGAGGGGTATTTTGAGGTGCATGGGTGTATTTCAGTACAAATAGGGCTATTTCAGTGCGCACAGGGACGTTTTGGGTTGCACAGGGGTATTTTAGGGTGTATAGGAATGTTTTGGTGTTCATAGATGTATTTTACTATGCTTAGGAGCATTTTAGTGTCTCTGGGTGTATTTTAGGGTGCACAGGGATATTTTACTCTGCATAGGGGTATTTTGGTGTCTGTAAGTGTATTTTGGGGTACAAAGGGTTATTTTAGAGTGCAAAGGGGTCTTCTAATGTGTATAGGGCCATTTTAGTATGGACAGATGTATATTACTCTGCACAGGGGTATTTAATTCTGTATAGGAGTACTTTAATTCTTACAGAGATATTTTACTGTGCACAGAGATATTTTAGTGTGCACAGGGGTATTTCAGTGTATTATAGGTTTATCTTAGGGTGTACAGGGGTATTTTTCTCTGCACAGGGGCATTTCATCAGTCCATCTTACACAGCTATACTTCACTTGGTGCCATGGGATTCCCAGGAGCCAGGGAGGAAGGCCAGGAGCTGAGCTCTGGTACGTCCAGCACCTCCAGAGTCCCCGTGGGGTCCCAGCAGAATGAAAAATGGCATTTAAAGTTTTTAGAAAAGCCAGCCCTGGCAGCCTGTGTGGTCCTGCCCGGCGGTGCCCCTTCGGGGAGCTCTGGGAAGGAATCTGTGATGATGATAAATGCAGGCAGGGTGATTTTTTTTTTTCCTTTCCCCCCACATCATTTTATAGGAAATACATGTTGGAAATGAAATTGAAATGAAAATGAATAAATATTTCATAGAATACAATTACCGTGGCTCAGGACCAAGATAACTGCAGCAGCTCCTGCTGCACACAGTGCGTGAGCAATTCAGCGGCAACGAATTGCTCTCTCGGCTTTTAATCTGCTTTTTTGTAACACAAATAATCGCCCAGCCCCCAGCAGGGAGGTGCCCCTGGAGAGAGCTGGGGTGAGTGGCTGGATCTGGGCATTGCCCATCACCCCAAGGGCACCCCAGGTGCAGACTGACTTTGCCACACAATTAAAAAAAACCCAACAAAAAACCAACAAAACAACAAGTTAAATTCAATTATTTGCCATAAAAGTGAGAAAAGGTGAAAAACCCAGCAGGGAACAGCACGGAAGAGCTCAGCTTCAGTAAAAGGTGACTTAATGTCCTCCCTCTCCCTCCCCTTCCTGGCTCCATGCGATGGTGACACTGCTCCGTGCCTGGGCACTGGGACATGGCGATTTCCAGCCACCACCAGTCAATGGAGAAGAAAAAGGGCTTTTTCTGGAGGGCAGTGGGAAGCAGAGGATTCCTGGGAAGCTATTTAGTGGCAAGAGTTGGTTTTGTTTGTTTGCTTTGGCAGCTAGGGCGGTGTGGGACCCTGGGCTGTGACAGAGCTGGGTCTGGGCCAGGTGCAAGAGCAACATCCCGAGGGTCCCTGTTGGGAGATCCAAATCGCCCTGGCTCCAGGGGGACACAGGCCAGTGTCACCTACGGATGCCCAAAGCAAGGCTGGCTGACACACTTCAGTCCCCAAAGACCATCCTCCTCCCTCTCCCCTGGGGACCCACAAGGGTCACTCGGTGCTGTCTCCCGGAGCTGATGCCTTGCTCGCACGCTCTCCCCATCCTCCCCATCCCTGGCCTTCAAATCCAGGGAGAACCACATAACCCCCCACCCCATTCCCCACGGGTCCCCCGAGCCAGGCCCCCCCTCCCGTGTCTCCCCCCCCGTGGGGGTTTGATGCCGGCGGCGGCAGCGCGTCGCCGGTGGCGGGAGGCGGGCGGGAGCGCGGGGCCGCGGCGGCGCTTTGAACAGGAATTACAGGGAAAACTCAACAAAATGGCACAGCCGCGGCAGCGTCGTGTTCTCCCAAAGCAGGAATAAAACAGACGCGCAGACAGTACTTTGCAAACAATTTAATTTGCCTGATGCTTTGATATAGATGAGGGCGCGGCGAGGCGGGCGCGCGCGGAGATGAAACGCGCTGTCGGATGCGGGGGGGGCCGCGCGGTGTGAGATGTGCCAGAGCACCGTGTGAGATGTGCCAGAGCGCGCTGAGAGCTGTGAGGTGTGCTGGTGTGGGATATGCTGGTAGCCTGGTGTGACATGTGCTGCTGGTGGCACGAGGGGACTCTGCCCACCTCTGACCTGACCCTTGGAGCCGATGCCAGGGTGATCCTGAGCTCTTGTAGGACCGGGGCTGCACTGTGAGCACCACATGCTGGGGAGCCCACTCTGGTGCCTCTCAGGGACACCCTCAGTGCCACCCAGCCCTGCCCAACACCCTCTCTAGGCTGGGGCTGTGGGAAACCTCCATCCCCCATGTGACAGCTCTGCCGATGCCGAGGTGACTCCAAGCCCTTGTAGGACCAGGGCTGCACCATAAGCGTCAAGTACTGGTGCCAGGACCCCTGTCTGGTACCACCTGGGGACACTCTTGGTGTCACTCAGCCCTGCCTGATGCCCACACTGGGCTGGGGTCTGTGGGAACCTTCCACACGGGCCAAAGCCACAGTGACCCCAGGCACTTCCAGAGCCGGGGCTGCACTGTGAGCAGCACATGTTGGTGCTGGGACACCACTCCAGTGCCTTTTGGGGACACCCTCCGTGCCACCCAGCCCTGCCCAATGCTGGGCTGGGGGCTGTGGGAAACCTCCACCCCCAGCAGCTAAAGAGACAGGGCTGGGAGCGCGTGAGGAGCGCGGCTGTCAGATGTGGGGCACGCTGAAATATTAATGGAACTAACATTTCAATTACCTTTTATCTGTACAGGCTCAGGCTGCGGCGAGGGGGTTGGGGCGGCCCCCCCCGCGCGCTGTCACCCAGACATTCATGCTGTGCTGGTTCTTTTTATTGGTTTTCATCACTTTTGACATTGCCAACAATGAACCTTGAAGTAAATTTTCAGTAGTGACTGTGTCAGTGGAAAACCGTCTCCCTGTCATTTTTCTAAATTAGGCAATGATTCGAGTCCTTGGGGCTGGGGAGGGAGGAGGAGTGATGGGGCTGAGGAGGAGGAAGGGATGGCTGTGGGGAGCCTCCTCCTGACCCTCCCCCAGCCCAAATCCCAAGACCCTGTTCCTGGTGGGACAAGAGGGCCGTTGCATCCCACAGACTCCCCTCACCTCCCTCCTGATGCTGCAAAACCTGCCCTGAGCTGTTCCCAGATGTGCCCCAGCACCAGATGTGCCCTGAGCAGTGCCCAGATGTGCCCTGGTGCCAGATGTGCCCCAGTGGCAGGGCCTGCAGCAGAACCATGGCCCAACCACCCACCCTGGCACCTGTAATCCCCTCCTCACCGTGCCAGCAGTGACCCACACAAGCTGGCACTGACCCCACCATGCCATGCCCCTCAGGGTGCCAGGGTTGGCTCCTGGCTCTCAGAACCTCCTTGGGTGTTTGCTGGTCCTGGGATCTCTCTACCCCCACCGACCCCCATCCTGCACATCTCAGTGATGCCAGGATCATCCTTCTAGCGTGGCAGAGCTGCTCCAGCTGCCAGGCACGGTGCTGGCACGTGGGCACACCTCTGCTGCACCAGGGCCCCTCCTCGCCCTGGGGGGAGCCTGAGCAGAACTTTAATTTTAATGTTCATTGAGCATGTAAAGGGAAAAAAAAAAAATCAATTTAATAACCTCTCTTCACAAACAGTGCCTGGAGGCTGCTCGGCACAGGCGGCTCCGAGAACTTCACAAAGTCTTTTGTGCTGTTATTTATTGTGGGGATTAAATGGAGCCGTGAGCGGGAGCAGCTCCACCATCCCCTGCGTGGAGCTGGGAGTGCTCCAGTGCCACGCTGATGGAATGAGGCCCAGAGACCAAGAGGGCACGGAGAGGTGCAAGGGCAAACACATATCCCCAGGAAAAACTCTTCCCTTGGCGTTTTCCAAAGGGATATTCTCCTCCACCACCCGCTCCCTGAGAGCGTCTTCAGGGGGCCCTGAGAATGTGACGGGAATGATGGCTCTGCTGGACACTCAGGGAAGAATTTACTGTTGAACTCGACCTTATTTGTAGGAGAAATCATTCAGCAAACTCATCTCAATGTTGGAGCCAGGATGCTGTGGTGGGAGAAGCAGTTTGCTTCCCAACATCCATCATGGGAGCCGTGGTGGGTGCCGGCCCCCTCCCTGCAGAGCCGGCCCCACCTGCACGGTAACAACTGTTTGCCATCAGCTTTTGATTGCAACCTTCTTATCTCCACATTTCGGCATCGTTACAAATCCCAACGTTATTCAAATTGCATCAATTATTCAATTCCTGCTGCTGGGAGGGTGATGGGAAAGCAGCATGTCACTGAGCAGCACCCACCCAGCCTCCTTGGAGGCACTGCTGATCCCTGCACCCACATGGCCCCTTTGGAGATATTTCTGATCCCCAGAGGATCCATTTGATCCTGTTAACTTGTGCCTTTGGCTCCTGTGGAACCAGCAAATCGCTCCAGAACATCTTACAAGTTTGTTTCCAGAGACAATTTGTGGTGGGAAATTGAATAAACTTTCCATTGACTTTGATGGCAATTTTTCCAGTCCAGCATTACCTGGTCCAGGGTCGAGTCTGGGGACACTGGGAATGTCCCCACAGGAGCTGTGGGCACTGCCAGCTCTTCCCATGGGGTGGTGGGTGCTGGGGATGAGATCCCAATGCAGGGGGGAGATAAATCCCATTTCTGGGGGGGCTAAACAAGGAGGCCCAGCCCTCCCAGCCCACAGAGTCCCAGCAGTGGCTTCTCTGGGGGCTGGAATGGGGCTGAGCCCACTGCAGCCTTCCCTGGGGAGAGGAACAGTCCCAGTTCTCCATGCAGCCTCTCTGCCTCCCCTCCTCCTCCATTCTCAGGGCTGAGATTCCTGATGAGATTGAGAAGGAATAGGTGGGAATATCCCAGGAGCTGCCAGCTCCAGCGCTCACCCACTGAGGCCAAAATGTTCCCTTGATGCTCCAACCTGAGCTGATCACTGCTGCTGCTCCACACACCTCCCAGTTTATTTTATTCTCCTGGAGGAAACCAGGGGCAGGTTTTGCCCGAGATCTGCAATATTGGTTCTTTCCCACTGGGAAATTGTATAAAATTCCAGAGAAGCCACGCAGCCGGCGCTGGCAGCCACAGACGCAGAGCTGCTCAGAAATTGCCTCAGTTAAATGAAATCGAAATAAACTCAGGGACGTGGTTGACATGCAAAGGTGGGTGATGGCACATGAGTCTTCACCAACCCCCTCCCACCCTTCTTCATCCCCACCCCACCACTCAAGATCCCGGGAATCCTGACCCTGCTCCTGCCATCCCTGAGTCACCACCTCCCCTCAAAGAGGGGCCCAGATTTCTTTGCTTTTGGTGACTTTTTCAAGGCTGGAGTATGATTAACACATCAAAAGGCTGTTTTGCTTTGCTTAACAATATTATCTGCTTAACTGCTCTGTTAATTGAATCACTGCAGCGTTTGTTTGTGCAGGGGGGTCACCCCAACATGTCTGTTTTATTTTGATGACTCTTGTGTCCTATTAGTGGTTTTTAACGCTGGCTCTGTCTCCCAGCAGGGCTGGGCAGGGAAAGCAGGATGGACATGAGGCAGTCCCAGTGTTTTAGCTATGAAATCCTGGCTCCTGGGTTTGCTCAGGCATTAAGAATAGATCTGGCACACAGGGCAGGGATGGGACCCCCGGGGCAGGCAGAGCCATCCCTCCTGTGCTGCAGGTGCCAGGTGAGTGCTCCGGCCTCAGGCGCCTTCAGTGTCCTGAGAATCCCAGTGCTCTGGGCATTCCTGAGGATCCCACTGCTGTGGGTATCCCCGAACATCCCCAAGTGTTGCCGATCCCTTCAGTCCAGGGATATCAAGGGATGCATTTCAGCCCCTGTGCCAAGTGCCAACATCCCTCTTGCCCTCATAGCTGGCAGATCCCTCTCCAGGGCTGGGAGCTGGGCCAGGCACACAGGTCAGCCCTGGGAATGTGCTGGTTGGGGTCCCTCAGTGGGACACGGATGGGCTGTGGAACCACAGGGATGGCTGGAGGGGGGTGTGAGTGCCCTATAACCCCCATTCATGTCCCAATTTCCCAGTTCCCTCCATCTCAGTATGGAAAATAGGAAACTCAACCAGATTGGGAAAACAACCCCGGGAGTCCTCCCAAAGCACCCACTGACATTTCCCCCACTGTGGGCGCTGCAGCGGAGCCTCTGAGACCCCCCTCGAGCCCCCCCGGCTCGTTCTCCCCCTCCTCTCCCAAGGCTCCTACGCCTGAACTGAACGAAATCAGATTAAGGGCAGGAGAGGGTCAGGGCTGTTGGGGAGCGGGAAGAACCCCGGGAATGGGGTGGCCACAGCGGGAGCAGGGCCGGCTCAGCCCCCTGTCCCACACAGGGTCGTCCCCGTCCCATGCCTGGCGGGATGGGGACACAAGGACACGGCACAGATGGAGACAGCACCTTCCTGAGCAGATAAGCCGTTCCAGGAGGGTTTCCAGGCACTCCTGGCAAGGGGTGAAAATGAAGGGATATCGCAAGAGTGATGGAGATGGGGACATATGAGGGCAGCTGGGGATACCGTCGGGGGGCAGTGACCAGTGAGCAGGACCACGTCCTCACGGCTCGGCCCGGCCGCTGCCGACCTGGGGCTTTATCCTTCTCACTGCCACCGGTGTCCTTTTTTTCTTCCTCCTGTTTTCCTCCGGCCGCTGGCATTCCAGCCGGGCTGGGCTGGAGACAGGCTGGGGACAGGCTGGGCCGTGCTGAGAGTGGAGGAGACGGATCGCTGCAGAATCCAGACAGCAAATAATCTGGCTCTGAAAAGAGCTGCTGATGCCTCATTAGCAACTTTGAAAAGCATCCGGTGAAAAAGCCTCTGCCCTTGTGTTGGGGGTTTTCTGCTCATTCCTCCTCTTGTCCTTGATTAATAAGGACATTTGCATGTAAATTGGCTCCTGGATCCTTCCCAGAGGTGCCGGCTCGGGTCTGTCCCCACCTGAAGCTCTCCTGTCTGCACCCACCGCCCTGGAATGTCTGGGTGCCCACGGCATGACGTGGCATTGTCCAGGATGGCACATGGAGCCGGGACACAAACGTCTCCTTTGCTCTGCAGAAATTGGCTTAAGTCACCAATGTCTGCAGGGCTGGGGCACAAGATATGGGACAGGGACAGGGAGGTGGGACACAGGGCACCCTGGGGGAACTGCCAGCCCGGTGGTGCCCAGCATCCCTCGTGCTGCTGCCCACGAGCAGTTCTGTGCCTCGGCTCTGCTGTGGGTAGTACAAAGGCTTTTCCAGTTGTTTGAATACGCTCCCACCCGCGCTCCCCCGGGACAGCATTTTCCAAAACAAATGCATTTGCTGAATGCATATGGAGAAGTGCCTCTCGTCGGGCGATCCGTCTGCCTGTTTGATGTCTGTTCTCACATCGTGTCACTTTAAAAGGTAACATTTTGTTAATGGAAAACATTGCCTGGCTCTTCCCTCTCCTCTCTCCCAGCCTCCTCCGATGCAGCACAGGACAGGGGACAGGCCATGTGCCACCAGTGCTGCCATTTTCTGACAAGTGTGAGGAGCAGGAGAAGGGGGAAGCACAACCCTGACCTTGGGTCACACAGGGAGCTATGTCTGATCCCCCAGCCATGGCAGGGAAGGGTGACAGTGGGGACTCCTGGGTGACAGGGGTGTCACCTGCACCCTTCCACCGGGTACAGCCACAGCACCCACGGCAGGGGGCTGCTCCTCCGGGGTCCCACAGAGCTGGGGGGGTCCCACACTCATTGCTCCCTGCCAGGGCACAGCCAGACTCCATCTCCACCCTGACCCAGCCCTGGGGTCCCCGGTATCCCCCCGGGCAACACGCTCAGCTGCCAAAAAGGCAAAGCCAAGTCTGGGACGGGACGCGGAGCCACCAACCCTGTGACAGCAGCGAGAGCAGGCACTGGAGACAGCTAAACCACCCCAAACTCGCAGGAAAAGGGGAGATATTTTTAGGTGGGCACAGTGTGCCACGCCACTGCCATCAGCGCCTGCCATCCCCTTGGCGATGGAGGGAGCCGGGCGCGGCGCCGGGGATGGGTGGCCGTGTGCCAGCGCCGCCGCCGCTTGGGTGACGCTGATTTTCCAAGCACGGCGTGTAGGGGAGGGAGACGCTCCCCCGGCACAACGAATTCCCCAGCCCCCGCTAATCAGCAGCCAGTGCTTAATTGGCACATTTCTGCCTGGCTGGGGTCTCTGCCAAGGAGGGAGCCTCGGCGCTCACAGCAGGCGCGGCCTTCCGTGCCCTCGGCCGGGACGGGGACAGCGCGGGGACAGAGTGGCTGAGGGTTCTGGGGCCACCCACAGTGTCTGGCCTTGAGCGCATCACTTGGCCTCGGACGGGTCCCATGGCGGTGCCACCGCCCTGTCCCCCAGACCGGCCGTGCCCTGGCGCGGTGACACCGAGGAGCCGGCGGGGCCGGCAGGGCCGCGGGTGCCGCGCGCGGGGGTGAGGCCGGAGAGAGCCCCCGTTTGTGTCGTTCCCAACCTGCCACCGCGAATCAAAGGATCTGCCACGCACGCCACAGCCCTTTCTTCTCATATCACTCACACCACTTCCACGCTGCATTGTGACAATGGGGTGTAATTAAGGTGTCAGCATATCATTTAGCCTTTTCAATATAAAACCAGGAGACAGGCTGGGAAATCTGGAGTCTTCTTTAATGAGGAATGCAGGGGGAAAATAGGAGAAGTGGAGGTAGTGGCTTGGCGAGGGTGGGACAAAAGGCACCCCAGTGGTGTGGGACTCTGGAGGACGCAGGGCACTGGGCTGGCACATGGCCATGGGCACCTGTACTCCACTGGGACCACACCGTCCTGGAGGGAGAGGGCACCCCGCCAGGGCCAGGCACTCCCAAGGCTTTGGGAGTATCCCTGGGGGGACTGCAGGAGCCACCAGCATCCAAAAAAAGGGACTGGCAGTGTCGTACAGGGCATTCCAGGTAGTTCCCACTTGGAAGTTGAGCTCTAATGCTGCTCCCACCCCAAGGGAGTCTTGCAGAGCCATGTGGGACAACAAGCTCATGGCATAAACTGTGTGACAAGGGGCAGAGCCACGTGTGCTGTGACCTCACACTGGTGCCTGAGCAGCACCAGGTTTGAGCAGTGCTGGGTCCACCATGGTGCTGTTGGTTTGCACAACAGCCATTCCAGCCTTGTTAATATTTTTCCCCATTCTCAGTGTTCACTACATTGGGACACCCCAGCAGTACCACCCCGAAAGCAGGGTGTCCCCATTCCCCCACACCACAGCACACCAGGGGCCGGCTGCAATCCAGAGGGCAGCCAGTGAGTTCAACATCATCAATAATCCCTGATGGCTACAGAAAGCATTTTCCCGAGGAATAAATTCTTGCTGCATCAAAAGGAAGCTACAAATCAATGCGGGAATCACTCATTCCGAACGCTGGGAACTCGTCTCGCTACAGTGGGAAGCATTAGCTGGGAACGGGGGGGACACTGAGCTGGGTCTGGGATCATCAGTCCCCTCCATAAACCGGGACCAAAACTAATGACAGCGTGAAACAGGAGTGGAATGATCCGCTCTGCTATCCACGCTGATCCTGCTGCTGTGCCAGCCCTCAGAGCCGTGTGCCGGAGGCCACGGCTGCAAACTCCCGGTCCTGCTGCCAGCCGGAGCTGGGGGTGGGTAGGGAATTGCTGTTGGGATTTATTTTTCTCGTACAACCATCCCCATTAACTTTTCCATGCGGTGCATCCCCGTGGTACAAAGCCGCAGCGTGGTCCCGGCACAGCCTCCCGCCTCCATCCCGGCCTTTGTCTGCGCCGGCTCCGCTCTCAGGGCACTTTGGGAGAGATGGATGTGCGGCCCCGCCGAGGCAGACGTGTTCCAGGCGAGATCCTGGGAAGAGGTTTCCTTAGCAACAATAATGAAGTGTGAGCCAGAGAAAAGCTCTCCTGGCTCCGCTCCCTCCTCCGGGGACTCCCGGCAGGTTTGGGTACCCCGGGAGGAGAAGCGCGTTCCAAGTGTCCGGGATGAGTGCCGGAGAGGGAGTGGAGCTGCTCTGCATCCTGGCATCAGGATTAGCTGGGAGAGGAGGATCTGGATGCTAGTGCCACGTGTGCTGGGAGGCCAAACCACACGCAGGCGATGACCACAGCACTGCCCGAGCATCCCTGTGGCCATGGAGCAGCCTCGGCTCCCAGATCTCCAAACCACCTCTGCTCAGGAGGATGGAAGTGTACCATGGAGCAGCTCCCACCAGTCCAGCTCAGGTGGGAAACCCTGAAATGTGCCAGAGGACCCCAACCCTGGCAATGCCAGGTGGCACAGCCTGCCCCGCAGCTCCTGGTGGGATGCTTGGGAAGTGACATGTGGAGCATCCCTCTGGTTTCAGGGGCTCGGAGCAGTCCCAGCCACAGGCACAGGATACGTGGCTGCGGCGGCGGGTGCTGGGTGGTTCCTAGTGGGAATGGTGGTGGACTGGATGCTCCCCTCCACAGCCTGGCAGTGGCTGGTGCCACCTCTAATTGCTACTCCAAGTTTTTAATTACCTCGTTTGCATTGGAGTGTTTCCCTTTCACCCCTTCCTGAACGGAATTGCAGGTGAAGCACCTGCTGGCAGGGTGGGAGGGCCTGGAGGGGCAAATCCCCCCATGGAGCTGGCGGGTTTAATAGGGCTCAGAGGCTGCTGCATCCCAATATTTAGTGTTGCAGGGAAGTCAATCAGTACATCATTAGTGCTCTGCTCCCTCCCCTCCTTACACAGCCCCACTTTGGGGGACAAAACCAACCCAGTTGGGCTCTTGCTCCATTTGGCATCGCTGGGATGGTGTCCATCCTCTGGGAAACATCTGCTGGAGCAAGAGACAGGGGAGGCTCTGCCGTGACAGCCCTTGCCCATGCCCTGGGTCGGGTGGGACTCCCTAGATCCTGCTGGGAACTCCCTCCCCTGGGTTGTATCCATTTTCCAGCCTCAGCGTGGAGCCGTGGCGATGCCCCCTCCTCCCGGCCCCGCCGGCTCTCCGGGCGATGGCACTGTGCCTCGAATCACAATTACAGTAAATAAATCCTATTAGAAGGACTTTTACTACCGCATGCTCCTCATTACAATATGCCCAAACCCCCGGCTCCTGGGATCGCCCTCGTAATGAGGCCGGGATGGATGGATGCGGGAAAATTAGCGCCGATACAAGTTAATTTGTTTTTATTAGCGCGGTGCTGGCAGAGGGGATGGGGGGGGTGGGTGCCACCCCACTGGAGCGGCGCAGGAATGGGACCTTCCTGTGGGAGCAGATCCATGGGCTGGATCACTGTGTGTCCTTGTGCCCTCGGCCACTGCCCGGCTGCCCTTGGCCTTGGGGACGTCCCTGTTCCACGCTGGTGTGGGACAGGCAGATGGTGGTGAGGAACCGCATACTGGACGAGGTCATATCTCATTAATAAAGGCTAATTAAGAGGAATCATCAAAAAGAGGGGCTGGAGTTGTCTACATAACCCACGCTGATGCTGCTGGTAATTAACTCGGGGCTGTGACAGCTCGTGTGGCCGATGTGGCACCGGGGGGTCACCGGGACAGCCCTGCCCCCATCCCCTGCCCTGCAGCCACCCAGTGTCCCCTCATGCCCCCCACAGCACCGACAGCTGGACCTGAGGGAACAGCTGGGCCTTCCTTGGGCTTGGAAAATATAGATCACACCGTTAATAATACATACATTTATTAAAATTAAACCACCGGCAGATATTACATCCAGCAGCACTGAATTATGGATAGACCTCAGCCCAACCTTTGTTTTTAATTAAAAAGCCCCTTTCAGTAATTCCATTAAAGCAGCAGCTTATGTTTTCCTTCTCTTCCCCCCTTTCAAGCACACGATCCGGCAGCATTCGGGTTGCGCTGATGAAACGTCTTTGAAGTTTCATGAATTGCTGATGTAATTGAATAAAAATAATATTAAGGGGAGAGAGAGGGAGGGGAGAGAGAGAGAGAGACTTTTCTCTAAACCTAAATCCTAATGAAATCACCTTACTGCGCCGGGCAGAGTGACAGCGAGCCGCTGGATTTGTGCATATTCCCGTAATCCTAAACCCATTAGCCAGGAGGCTCCGTGCGAACCACATGTTGCGGATTACAGCCGGAAAAAAGGCTCCGACAAACCCCCAAACCTCCCTTTAATTGCTGTGGGGAGGCCCGGAGACGCAGGACCCCCTGAGGGCAGGAGGTGCAGTGAGTGTGTCGGGGCTCAGAGCCCTCAGAGCCCCCCTTGACAGCAGCTCATTAGTGCTTTTTTCAGGGAATTAAGGTGGAGAGCTTTCCAATTATTTTGCTGTGTCCTGTTATTAATGGAAATGAGAATTTTTGCCTTCCCTCACCTGCTAATGGAAGATCCCCGGGGAGGGATGTCCGGCTGGAGGGAATGCTTGGGATGAGCTCTGGTGGGTGAGCTGGGAAGGAGGCCACAATCTCTGGGATTGGGAGGAGAAGGAAGGTGTTCCTATCCATGGGAGAGAGAGCAACCTGGCCTAGTGGAAGGTGTCCCTGCCCATGGCAGAAAGTGGGATCAGAAGATCCTCAAGGTCCCTTCCAACCCAAACCATTCCAGGACTCCACGATTCTAAGACAAAGTTGCCTTTCCTTTCTTATCTCTCTCCTAATTCCTTCCTTCCCAATTTAAGCTCCTCTCCAGGATAATGCAATAAAGACATGAAGCACCTAATTTTCGGTGGGGGACAACAGACGCGACGGTGTATTTACCCAGTCAAACCATTATGAAATCCTACAATTAAGGCTTCAATCAGATAAATGCAATTACATAATACGATCTTATACGATATAATTAAAAACATCTGCAATCAAACCGGAGCCGATGGTACAGTAATCCTTAATCAGAAATTACCCAGCTCCAGCAGAGAGGCTCCAACCCGGAATCAGTCGGGACACGGTGGTGGCATCGCAGTCCCCCTCTGACACAGTCACCACAGCAGGGTGATGGTGGCCATGGGTGACCACGGGGAGCTGATGGGAGCTCTGGGCCAGCCCACCTGATCCCAGCTTTGCCGTGTCACAAAATCCACGCCCACCTCCTCCAGGACACCAGTTCAGCAGCACTGTGGGCACACAGAGGTTGTGCCACAGACAAGGGGTTCGGTGGGGGTCTCCCCAAACCTACCAGAGTCTCAGGCTGGCAGCTTCATGCCTGCAAAGTGACTGGGAATTCTCCCTGGGAACAGGAATGGGCATCATTGGCTGTTTTTTCTGTTGCCCTGGCCATGCCAGCACCACATCCTGGTGCTGGGACAGGCTGAGTTGTGCTGGGAGTGATGTGGGTCCAGGGCTGAGTGCCCGGCCCTGGCACGGCCCCGCGTGTGCCGGCTGGCACCAAATGAAGACAAATGGGCTGGTGACACATCCACATCCATTAATGGCAGCGCCGCTCCGGGAGCGCTGGAGACGCGCCGGCACTGGCAGGAGCAGCGGCAGCCCTGGGTCCAGCACCCCATCTGGGGGGGTTCCAGGGGTGACAGGAGGCTCAGAGGGGCCAGCACAGCCCTGGGGCTCCCACACCCCCATCTCAGCTCTGCTCAGAGCTGGAGCCTGTTCCAAGCTGTTGCCAAAGGAAGGAGCTGGATGGGGTCCAGCGCTGGCAGCATGGCCCTGCCACAGGTCCCCCATTGCTCCGAGCACCTCACACTCTGCAGCCCCAGCTCCTGCCCTCTGCCTTGGCCTCTCACAGGGATTGTTTGGAGGTGCAGACACGACCCCCCTTTGTATATGCTGACCCATCTCTCATGTGGCTCAGGCATCCCAGGACAGCACGTGGCGCTTCCCAGAGTGCAGCACCGGCCATTGGAAATGATATCCAGCCGACGTGGTGTCTGTGCCTCAGTTGTCTGGGGGGTGGTCAGGAAGAGCCGCGGGGTGAGGCTGGAGCACCGACCCTGCCAACCTTTTCCACCCCCTGACCTTTCCCCAGCCCCTCTCGGAAATGCCACAGAGCTCCTCGCCCGGCCGGATTAAATGTCAGGGAAGGTGGATTGAATATTTCCAGCCGCTGCGTCGGGTGCTGCGGGTGGGTCTTCCAGCGCTGTGAGCAGCTCCAGAGGGAGCAGGGGCTGTGATCCAGCCTGTCCCCATCCCTGTCCCCATTCCCACCCTCATTCCCGTGCCAGCCCAGCGCAGGGCTGAGCCGGCCGGGACGATCCGCGCTCGGCTGCCTGCGAGCGTTTAAGCAGAATTGAGTGTGTGTTCAGGCACTTTCAAACACAAGTAATCTTCATCTTGGAGACGGGAAGTGAAATATGTTATTGCCGGGCACAGTAAATTACCCGTGCCAGCCCTGCCGTATAAAACATCGCCGGCGCCGGCCAGCGCAGTCACTCACCCGCGCGGGGCCTCCACCGCCCCCATCCATTACGGAACGAACGGCTGCTGGTCAGCACGGACCTGGTGCTGGGGCTTGTGTGGCCACTCCAGCACCAGCTCCCACCCCAGCGCCATGCAGGCAGGACCCGGTGTTGGGGGATGGATTCTCCCTGGAAAGCACCAGAAGGTCAGCGGGAGCTGGGGACGGACCAGCAGCGGCACCGCCACCGGCTCCTCCAAGCAGCACATGGTGCTGGCTGGTTCCTCTCCTGCTTCTGGGAACAGCCCCAGTGGGGTCCCACATCGGGGTGTCCTTGTCATCGTGCGTGTGCCGCTCCATCGGGGCGGACGAGCTGCCGCAGCTGAGTCGGTGGAAGCGCCTGCGGAAGGCAGGAGGCAACCACACAACTCCCACTCCTTTATTTTCCTGGGAAAGACCTCTGAAAAGCCAACCCCAAGCCCGTAAAATAAATAAAATAAATTCCTGCAACTTTAACAATCATTGTGTTGGATTTGGGAGATGTTATTCCTCGTGACAGACAAGGGCAATTATCTGCTATCCGCCAGCAGTTTTAGCCTAATTTCATTACTGCTGTGCAATTCTTCCCGAGCCGCCAGTCTATCACTGTCTCCCAGAAAGGATTAGCCGGCACTTTCTTCATCTTCAAATGAATTTTAGCTGTCATGCCCTTGATGAATAGAAGAGGGAGGACGGCGAGCCCACGCCAGCGAGCGTGGCAGCCCGGCTGCGCCACAATGCCGGCACCGGCGCTCACCGCGAGCATCACCCGTGCCAGGCACATCAGAGCCACCAGGAATAGGCAGCCGGGACGTGCCCTGGGATTTCCTGCTGTGCAAGACGAGCTAGCCACAGGGTTTTCTTGGAGAGCACGTTGGAGGCAGGCAGGGCTCTGAGCCGGAGCCCGGGCGCAGCCTTTCTCCCGGCATCCAGGAGGGATTAAAATGACAGCATCTGTAATACAAGGAAATAATGAACGCGCCGTCCTTCTCCCTCTCCGGGAGATGCTTATCTGTCAGCGTGGGCCACTGAGGGATAGAGAAAAGCAATTTAAACTTCAGAGATGAAGCTGCAGAGGATGCTGCGGGGAGAGATGTCCAGGCGATGGTGTCCCATGGGGATGCACCACAGTCCCAGAGCCGATGGGAGAACTGGTGCTTTGCTGTCCTGGCCAAGCTGGAATAAGGCACAGGGAGCCCAGATCGATGGCCCCGTGTCCCCACGGCCTCAAGTGGTGCCAGGAGAGGTTCAGGTTGGACATCAGGAGGAATTTCTTCATGCAAATGGCTGTTAAACATTGGAAGGGGCTGCCCAGGGAGGTGCTGGAGTCCCCATCCCTGGAGGTGTCCAAGGAACGACTGGACATGGCAGTCAGTGCTCTGGTCTGGTTGACAAGGTGGGATGAGATGCAAGTTTGACTTGATGGTCTTGGATGTCTTTTCCAACCTAAATGATCCCAGAGTTCTCTGAAATAATGGGGGAAACCCTGGAGCCCAACAGCGTGGAGAACCCAGTTGTGTCCCAGGACAGATGGAGCAGGTCCAGGGACAATCCAGGGTCCCCCCAGGCTGTGGGAACATCACTTGCATTAATGGGAACTCCGGAGCCGGTGCCAGCACAGGGGCTCCATTATTTTTGTAAACATTAATTCCCACACGGCATATCGTCCTGGTGGAATATTTTAGCACCTTTAATGCAATTTCCTGCTCCCTCTGAAATATCATTTTAATAGAACCAGCCGCACCGTGTACCTGCTCCCTAATAAACCTCTGCGACTTTAATGAACTAAATAGCAAATTACTTTTTTATTCAAGAATGAAATTTCATCATATTCATAATTCATATTTTATTTCAGACATCTGCTGCTGATTACATTACATTTAACTAAAATTAGATGATGCTCAGAATGTAATTAAGCCCCTGCCAAATTCTCTGGCCCACCAATACCAGGCTCGCTCAGCGGGGGCCGCTTGGAACCTAATATGTAATTAGGAGCTATTTTCTAGCTGTTTTTAAAGTCTGAAAATTAGCTGCCTTTATTAATCACACAGACAAATATAAAGCAGAGCCAACGCTTGCTGAAATTTCTAAAAAGGATTTTTTTTTAATTATACACCACATAGCGCTGAGACTCATTTTGAATGTTGATTTGTTGTGCACTGACATTTTGACAACTAGTTCTCAATTTGTCTGTCGTAGTTAGGCAACAACAAAGCAGACGGTAATACTTAACTTTCAAAACCTTCAGCGTGCAGGGAGGGGAGAGGGGTGGGGGAGACGGGGAGGGGGACGGGCTCCCCCAGGCCCCTGTGGGTTGGTGCTGAGCCCAGGGAATGGGCGAGCCCCGAAATCCCCAGGGAGAGGTGGCAGAGGGAGATAAAGATCTGCAAATCGCCCTTGAAACGGCTCTGACGGGGGTCTCAACTTGCCCTGAGGGCACGCCCAGACACCCCGAGCCCTCCAGGCTCCCTGTGCAGAGCCCAGGACACCACTGAGCCCTTCCAGCCTTCCGGGGGTCCCCTGGTCCCACTCCCCCACCCTGACCCCAGAAGGGGCTCCAGGGAGCCCTGAGGGTCCCCAGCAGCCCCCCACCCCTCCCTGGCTGCGCGCTGACATTTCCTCTCTCTCCCTGACCCTGTTTCTGCTCTCTCTGTGCTCTCCAATAATGTCACTGCCTCCTCAGCATCTATTCACCGGAGCAGAAAGAAGCCACTGCTGACATGGAGTGAAAACAAACAATAATAATACCATCTGTGCCTGGCAGGGGCCAGGCAGGGAGCAGTGGGGTCCCAGGTCAGGGAGAGACGTGCTGGGGGGCACAGGAGCTCTCTGGGGTGGTGGGAGACGCTCCAGGGACAAGGTTGCCTTGTGC
Source organism: Lophotriccus pileatus (assembly GCA_035583135.1). Lineage (NCBI taxonomy): Eukaryota > Metazoa > Chordata > Aves > Passeriformes > Tyrannidae > Lophotriccus > Lophotriccus pileatus. The sequence continues at coordinate 9,322,632 of JAWWES010000037.1, forward strand.
ACTGGCTGCGAAGGAAAAGGAAGATTTTGAAAGGTACTTTTACACAAAGTGTTTTCCTTTTTGCTGCCAAGAAAACACCAGTGACCCCCAGCTCTCAAGGGACCCCCACACTCACCCACGGCAGCCTGGCCAGGGTGCTCCCAATTCCTCAATCCATCCTTTAGGATGGAGCACATCTTCCCCTCCCCGTTCCTGCGCTGGCTATTAGAGGCAAACCCAGGCTCGTTAGTCTTTCTGCAAAGCTCATAATGTGAAAAATGAAGCTTGAGAAAAATTAGCCAAATTACCAGGCTAATCCTTCAGCAGCACTCGCTGCTCCGCTGCACATCCGTAACGCGGGAGTAGCTGGAGCGCACGGCTGTGGGGTGGCTCAGAGAGGAGGGATGATCCGTGGGGAGAACACGCTCCACGGGCTTCAGTTGGGATCCAGGTTTGCTCCCAAGGCAGCAAAGTGCAGGAGAGAGGTGGCTGTGCCTCCTGCTGCATCCCCTGTGTCCCAGGGATGGGGTCCTTGTACCCCAGAGCTCAAGGAATCACAGGTGGTGGTTGCGAGTCGTTGCAAGTGAAGAGGTGATTCCCTTGTGGAACTTGGGGGTAAGATACATTCCAGACATCCCTGGCTTATCCCAGGGGATGTATGAGGCTCCTGTGAAGCTCTGATGGAGCTGGCAAAGGAGGAATTTGGAAAGGAGGGAACGGGCACTCCCGTGCTCACAGATGGATGTGAAATCTGTGCTTACTTCCAACAGACTGGGACCGGCTCCAGCTGCTGATTTCAGCAGTTCTGGTCCCTGTGGCACAGGGAAGGCAGAGCCCCAGTGCCAGGGGGGCAGGGTCCTGCTGGCAGTGCCACCCTGGCTCAGGGCCCTTCCCACAGCAGAGTCCCACAGACCCCCACCCCAGGGCACCCTCCTGCCCCCACAGTGCCACAGCCCTCCTTGGCCCGGGAACAGCCCCCACTTCCACTGCAGCAGGGAGCAGAGTGAGCTGAGCAAACCTGGAGGAAACCTGCAGAGGTGGCTGGTTCAGGCTGGACATCAGGAAGAATTCCCTCATGGAAAGGGTGGTCAGGCTTTGGAAGGGGCTGCCCACCCCTGGAGGTGTTCAAGGAACGACTGGATGTGGCACTCAGTGCTCTGGGCTGGTGACAAGGAGGGGGTCAGTCAAAGCCTGGACTTGATGATCTTGGAGGTCTTTTCCAAGCTCGGTGATCCTGGGATTCTGTGAGTTCCCCCTCCATTCTCTCCCCCAGCCCTCGCTCCAGGGAAGGCAGTTAATGAGGCTCAGCCCCTGACGTGCCGTTTAGAAGCGAGTTTTCCCCCGCCCTGGATTTGGCATTTCTTTGTGCCAACCCTCACAAAGTACAGACACATGTAAGTGGTTAAAGTCAACACGCTCCCAGATACTCACATTGATTACACTGTATTAGAAAATAGTAAATTATTTATCAGCCTTTCTGACTTGTGATTAGTGTAAAGCCGTTCTTGGATGCAAATTGGAATTGTAATTAGACATGTAGAAAGCCAGCATCTGAGACCTGCTCTCCTGAAGCAGTGTAAGGTACTGTTTTCCTTTTGTACCCAGAATAATTATCAAAGAACACTTTGCACATAAAAAACCCCATCAATTTATTAAAACCAGAGACAGTTTTACATGTGATCAGAGAACTAAAGCTGGTCACCGTGATGCTGGGAGTTTAGAGCCAGAACATCTCATCTTCTCACACTTGCTTTTGTTATTCGTGCGCTGGAAGGGGAAGGCAAGTTCCCCACCTCTGCCAATTCATTACTCAGTTTTAAATGAAGCAATTTTTGAGCAGAGATACACTTAAAAACCCACTTAAAAAACCCACCTCAGACAAAGAGAATGATAAAAACCCCTTTGGCAGGTACAGCAGAGACCACAGTCACTCAGAGTCAGCTCATGGCTCCCAGAGACTCCGGCTTCAGCCACTTCCCTGCCACTTCCCCTCAGTTCCGTGGCACAACTCATTAAAATTTCAGGAGTAAAAAATGCATTTACATTGGTGTAATAAGTCTAAATGCATTTAGGTTTTAGAGTTTGCCAACTGCATCTTACGGTGAGCTTTTGAGGGCGCGGTTTGGGTTTCTTTCCCCTACTTAATTACATCAAAGTAAACCCAACACCAGGCAGGGTCAGGGATGTGCTGCTTTAAGACTGAAGCGTGAGAGAAGAGTTATTAAAAGCAGAAATTTTAAGCCTGCCTTTGCCTGGAGTCACCCTCCTTGCAGGTGACAGGTGCTGTTTGAGCCAGACCTCAAGCCTGTGAATAAAAACAGAGCCTGACTACAGCACTCTGCTTATCAGCCCAGGCAGAGATTATGGAAAAGAGTGAAAACTGATAATTTCACCGGAATTGTGCTCTATCTTGCATTTTAATTACCCAGCTCTTGATTAGTAGCAGGTAAGGGCTGTATTAAAGGTTTCCTCTCCACTGTGAATTGGAGTCCAGGAGAAACAGAGACCTAAGTGTCAAGCCCTCAGCTGCCAAGATGCTCTTCGACCAAAAATGTCAAAGCACATCAACCTTGCCAGCCCCCTCCATGGGACACCAAGAAAGAGGAAGGAGATACCACATGCATCTGAAGCAGCAAAGCGTCATTATCCTGCTGGAATCCAGCTAAGCCACTCTTCTTCTGCCCCTTGGGATTAGCACAGCAGTTGAGAAAGTAAATTCAAACCAGGACTTTAAGAGCCTGGGACAAACCCACACCTCACCCAGGAGCAGGCAGGTGCCCCTGGGTCCCCATGGCAGCCCCCATTCCCAGTGACAGCAGGCCCAAAACCGGCTCCACACCCATATGAAGAGGCCCTCAGGCACACAGGAGAGTGGAAAAGAAGTTTCCAGGCATCCAGGCACACAAAGCTCCGAGCTTTGGTGCCAAGGGCTGAGTCCTGCCAGAGGCAGCAGCTCAACTCTGGGAGAGCACGTGCAGCACTTGGGCGTTCAGAGAGGAGAGGGAGTGCAGGGTCACCCCGGGGGCCCCGATCTTGGTCTCCCAGCATTCAAATCCACAGGCACACAAGTCTTGCTTGGCTGCTTCCACGGCCAGCGGGGAGGTGTCTGCCAAGAGGAAGGCAAGAGCAGCCAGTGAGTCAGCTGGGCCACTGCAGGGAGAGCAAAACAGCCCATGGCACCTTCAAACACATGGCCCCTGGCACGGGGCCAGCGCCCTCAGGGCCTGACACACATAAATGAGCGCCCTGAACCGCCCCTGGGTGACACACTGCAACCCCCCCAGCGCCAGGCAGCTCTGCCAGACATCCCACCCCATCCTGACACACCACACCAGGGCTGGCAGTGATCCCTTTGCCCTCAAATCTGAGCCCCCCGGGGCCGTGGGGAATGGGGGAGGATGCCCAGGGTGGCAGTCACTGACCTGGTGGCAGCAGGGTGATGGCACAGCCGCCCCCGCCAGCCCCGGTCAGTTTGCTGTGCAGCCCGTGCGACGCCGTCACCTGGCACAGCCTGTCCAGGGACGGGTGGCCAACCCCCAGCACGTTCAAGTGGTGTTGGTTTATGTCAAAGAATTCCTGAAAGCAACCACACAGAGATGAGGTGAGCACATGTGGAGACAGAGGGTCTTTACAGAAGTGGTAGAGAGGTGTTGGGGCACTGCCCTGCCTTCCAACCATCCAGTTTCTGCCAGGAATTTACTCACCAGAACCAGGCAACAAGGTTAGGACAGAATCTGAGCCTTGGACTGCTCATCTGTCCCTGTCCCCTTCATGCCTTATAGAGTGACAGTGGTACAACAGCTCCTGGACCTCCTGAGAAAACCCTGATCACTGCAAGCTGCCAGCAGACATTTATTCCAGAGCTCTGTGATGCCTCCTGACTCCTCTCCTCTCCCTGTCACACGAGTGTTGAGCAGGAGGCTGTGCAAGGCCGTGGGAAGGGCACTGAGCCAGCATCTCTCATTCCTGGCTGTCCCCCTGCCCTGCCATCCTCCCAGCAGAGCTAAATCCAGGGACTTCTGACACGACTGAGGCACCGCTGCAGGGGCCACATGGAGATACCTCCCCTTGTTTGGTTTGGGCAGCACTTCTCCTCACGGGCAGGGCCTGGGCTGGGAGCCAAGGGGCCTCTTGGCAGCTCCACACTGGGAATGTGGCACCCAGCTCAAGTGGGGTCGAGGGAGTCCTTCCCTCAGGAGCAGCACAGGCCACCCTGAGCACCCCCACCCTCCCTGCCTGCTGCCCCAGCCAGGCACAGACCTGCTGCTCCAGGGAGAGCTGTCCCAGCAGCCCCAAGGCATGGGCAACACCACAGAGCTGGGAGTTACAACTCCTCTCCTCCCAGTACAACAGGTGATGGATTCAGGAACAGAGGGAAGGGCTTGGCCTGTGCTCAGAGCAAGTCTGGAGCAGGGCCAGGAGCTGACACTGGACCCCGAGTACACAGGGCCGTCACAGCTCATCAGCAACAGCAGCAGAGGAAGGTTGTTCTCAGCAACATCACCCTGACACCTCAACTCTACCACCTCCACAGCACGTGGTGGCTGCTCCCAGAGGCTGTCACGAGCCAGGGGACACAGGACCAGTCCCAGAAGGGCTCCCTAACAGCAGCCCTGTGCTCCCTCCTCCAGCCAGTGGCACCAAGCTCTTGCCTGCCTGTGGCTCACACTGAGCAGGAGGGATGCAGAGGGAACAGAGAGGCAGGTGTCAGTCACATCACCCTCCCTCAGCTCCACACGGAGGTGACAGTGCAGGAAGAATCCCTCTCCCCCTTCCAGAGCATTTCTGTCCTGTTTAAAGAACAGCAGGGAGAGGAAGGAGCCAGCAGCACACAGAGCACAGCCATCACCCTTCTGGGCTGGGCTGGACACACGTCCATCCAGAGGCCTCTTTACATGCCTGAGTGAGGGCACAGCACTGCCTGTGATGATCCAAGACACCTGTCATCTCCTGATCCAAAATCTGCCAGGAATCAGATGACAGCTTATGACACACTAGACTAGTTCGATGGGTCTAATACAGCACTGGCCAGAACTGCACATTTCAGAAACGGCCAAAAATATGTATTTTTATATATATGCTGCATATAATCAGCTGGGCCTCTGAGGGCTCTTCAAGCACAAGACAAAACAGCAGGTTCAAGAGAGGAACCTGCTCGCTGCAGAGCTGCTTCCTGGGTGTGGGACACAAGGATGCTTTGGCATCTTCCACGTGAGGATCTCAAAGCACAACTCAAATTATCCCCCCTCTTCCCTGTGCCCCGATACTTCCAACAGCCTGAGGACATGGAATTAAGGGGAAGAATGGTCTGAAGTTGTGCTGTGAACAGACTCCAGACCTCCCCCAGCTCATGCAGCTCAGTCCACCCTGATTAGTACAGGATCCCACCACCCTCTTGGTGCAAAGGGAGAATTTTGCCATGAATCCCACCGGAGACCCCTCCCAGCTGTGGAGGGAACAACCCACCAGCAAGAGCAAGGACGAGCAGAGTCCTCACAGGAGGGATCCAGATGCCAACAAGGATCTGCCTTGCTGCTACCAAATGGCCCCTGACTGTCCAGGTTGGCTCCCAGGGCCAGGCCAGGTTTGGCTCAGCTGGGACACACATCCCTCCCCCCCGGGCGCTGGGGATCAGCATTACAGCACTCTCAGCACTTCTTCCACTCGGAAGCATGTTCCTCCCCCCCAGCAGCCTCTGCTCTGTGAGCAAAGCCAAGACAAACAGATCTTTGTGTGCACCTCGTGCATCACTGTCAGGTCAGCTCTGGGCACAGCTCTGTCTGTCGTTCTGCGGAGCCAGGACGAGCGCAGGGCACTGGGAGCTGGCTCAGAACCAGCCCATCACAAACCAGTGGCTCTGGGCTGCCACTCCTCACTCCAGCCCTGGCAGTGACAGAGCAGTTGCTTCACAGTGACTGCCAGAACGAGCACGGCTGGCCCGTGGCACAGACATCACTCCACGATTCTCAAGGAAGGGAAACCAACCTTCCAGAGCCACAGGTCCACAGAGCCCCAAGCCCACTACCCCCATCCCCACCCACAGCTGTGGAGAGGCAGCAGCAGCATTTTGTGTCTCCTGAGTCCAGGAAGGGCATTAAAAGCAGCACACACAGACCACAGCTCCGCTCAGAACTGAACATTTCCTGCCATCACATTTTTTTTCCTCAGACCTAATGTTCTTTAAATGACATTTTGATGTTCAACAGTAGCAGTGTCTAAAAATACTGGCGAACAAGCCCCTTACCTCCAGCACAGGGTAATACTCTGGTGATGGATTTGCAGGCATCTCTTCCAGAACACTTTGGCACTCCTGAGAAATGGCATCGATGGAGTCCAGCACCGGGTTCATTATTGCAGGGAACTGAGAAGGGGGGGAAGGCAGAGGTGAGAGACTGTCCTTCCAAAGCATTGGGATGACACCAGTCCCAGTCTCTCTGAGATGGGCAACTCCTCACCCCATTTGGGGCTACTCATTCACAGAGCACCCCACTGCAGGGCAGTGCTGCTCCTGCCTGCAGAAGATGGAGGAAGAGAGGGGAAGGCCAGAGGAATGAAGTGTTCTTTTGCAAACTAGTGATCTCTGTGGCAAGCCCTGTTAATGCTGGAGAAAAGGGGGAGATGAGCTGAACCCCCATTCCCAGGCAGCCAGGCCTTGGGCAGTAGATAGGAATGCAGTGACCACAGGAGGGATCTCCTGAAAGATCCCTGTGGGACCTACAGTCCCACATGAGGGTCCTCTCCATCCCCACAACGCCATGCAGGTGCTGCACCTTCAGGATCTTCTCCTTGACCCCAGCCACCAGGACCTTGGTGCTTCGAGGCACTTTTGTGTTGGTCAGCAAGATCCTCAGCGTGGGCACCCTGAAAGCAACAGCAGACAGAGAATCCCAGAGTGGTTTGGGTTGGAAGGGACCTTAAAGCCCATCTCATTCCAAGATCCTGCCATGGGCAGGGAACATCTCCTGGCCTCCTTCCTTCACAGTCCCAAAGGCTAAAGCTCATTCTGCATCAAAAGGCCTCTTTCAGACAGCCAAGATAAGGGAGCCCATTAGTTTTACAAAACTTAAGCAGGTGCTTCAGTGCTGGGTTCAGGCTTTTTCCTCTTGGATACAAGGAACAACTGTACTAGTACTATAAATAGGACTGTAATGTATTTACCGAAATCCATGTTTTTCAAGCAAAATTTTTCCTTTGAAATCCTCTCCATGAGGGTAGCCAGCAGTGGCCATTAACTGCTAATAGAGCAATTTCATGCACTGTGAAAGATTTTAATGGAGTTAGATTATCCTTGGCTGGCAGGAGGCAGAGGGAACACGCAGGACCCAGATTTCTCTCTGCCAGTGGGTTTTCCCCCCACCAGGTAAGCACAAAGTTCCCCCTCCCCACAATGTCATTTGCTGCCAGGAGCAGATCCATTCCTGCTGCCCATAATGCCATGAAATTAATATTGATCCTCTGTGCTGTGTTCATCTAATGTCAGATAATGACCACACGTTTCATTGTGCCCCCCATCCACCCCAAACCAAGGCAACACTCAGGCTGCCCACCCCCCAAAATGTGGCTGCAGAGCCCTTCCCACGCTCCAGCCACCTCCCATCACTCTCATGCCCACAACACCCACCCAGAGCCTCCCTGACATGTTCCACCCACCGTGTGTGAGGGTTATTTTTAAACTCCAATATTACCTCTTTAATGGTGTGATTTTTCCTGCTTGGTATCTCAGGGCTCCACCTAAAGTAAAATACATGTATTGTCTCGGCACAGAGCGAGCGCAGAGATAACACAGGAGCTCTTTCATCTTCAGAACCTCACCCAGAGCCTGTGACAGTAATTGCAAGAAACACCAGCTAAATGAACCATGTTCTCCAGCAGCACGAATGTGCCTCACCCTGCTGCCTTAATGAGAGGGTCTGGCTGGACATAGTTAACCCAGGGCCTTTCCCTTTGCTCTCCTCTACTCTGGGATCACATCAAATAATTTTTTAAAAGGCAAAGAGTTTGGCCAGCAGTAAATCTTCCCTGAAAAAAAAAACAACACACCAGAATCCAGCAGCGCTTCCCTGGGGCAGAGCCAAGCACAGGGGTTTCCATGGACTGAACGTGCAAGCAGCCATCCTTCAGCATGGAATCTCATTGTCCAGAAGGAATGTCTCACTTGGCTCCTACCCTCACAGAGGCACTATGATTAGGTCTCATTAGAAAGATTATTAACAGTCTCCAAGGACACTTTCAAAACACTGGGAAGTCTCTGCTAATTGAAACTAAATGACAGCTGTCCAACTGCATTTTCTCCAGCATTATCCCTGGGATGGGATTAGGCTTCTTTGTTCCTGCCAGAATGTTTAAAATATCAGTTATCTGTGGTGGGGTCTCTGCCCCACAGCGCCTGCCCGGGGGACACAGAGCTCTGGTGTTGCTGCAGCCAGTCCCCAACATCCCAGCTGGCTCCAGTCCCAGCTCACAGATGGGGCAAACTGAAGGATTCCCTCTGCTCTGAACAAAACAGGGCTCTGGATTTGGGAGTTTCCGTGGGGAGCAGCAAACACACCTACCCCAGGTACCAACAGCATTGTCCACACCCGACGGATTGCCATGGATCACCCGCTCCCCTTGGAAGGCCCAGCTGTTAATCAATGTCAGCTCCTCTTCTGTCCACCTGGAAGGCAACAAAATGACCCTAACACACGATTACCCCAGGCCAGTGTGAGGGAGGGAGCAGATTCAGGGAGATCAAATTTAACAGGGTGCAAGTCCAAACCCATCCCCACCTCACCAAACACATTGGAAAGGCTGAGGGAGTTGGGATTGTTCAGCCTGGAAAAGAGAAGCTTTGGGGTGACCTAATAATTGTGGTCTTCCAGGACCTGAAGGGGCTACAAGAAATACATAGAGAGACCATTTACAAGGTTCAGGAGTGACAGGACAAGGGGAATGGCTTCTCACTGCCAAAGGGCAGGGTGAGATGGGATACTGGGAAGGAATCCTTCCCTATGAGGTGAGGCACTGGCACAGGTTGCCAAGAGAAGCTGTGGCTGCCCCAGCCCTGGAAGTGTTCCAGGCCAGGTTGGATGGGGCTTGGAGCAACCTGGGCTAGTGGAAGGTGTCCCTGCCCATGGCAGGGGGGTGGGATGAGATGATCTTTGAGGTCTTTTCCCTCCCAAACCATCCCACAATTCTCTGATCTCAGTGTGAGATCCTGCTCATCAACAGGCAGGACAGTGCACTGACAGGAGCAGAAGGTGAGAACAGAATGGTAAAAGCTGCATTTCAGACGTGCAACTTCAGCCCCTGCTCACCAACTGCTCAGCTGCAGAGCCTCCCAAAATGGGTCAAAAAGTGTATCAGCTCTAACTCCACCATCTCCAGCAAAGACTTTGATTTTCAGGGATTAACTCTGAACACTTGAAGCTGTGCCAAGTGCTGGCCCAGGGAGCACAGAAGGGAAGCAGACACACAACCAGAAGGTGTTATCCTAAAAACCACAAAAGCAGGTTTTCTGTTGTCTGAAAAGCAGTCACACAAACTGGTGAATGCTTTGGGAGTTTAAATGCTGGCACAGACTGTGGTGCTGGGTCAGACTCACAAGGATCAAGGCCCCTCACTGAACACATTAATTAACAGGCTGCAGAAGCAGAAAAAAAGCAAAGGCAGAGCTGCCACTTACAGAGCAATTGCTGGCTGTGACTTTAGAGATTTCTCCCCCACTGCCTCCCAAAATCCTACTGCTTCCCACACATCCCCTTCAGAACTCACCAGTCTCTCAAACCCACATGTTCCCTCCCCACTGAAGGATTCTGGCACCCCAAGGGAAGCTCAACACCCACAGGGAGCCAGAGGAGCCTCCTGCACCCTGCAGGGACACATTTACCTCACCCAAATCATGGAGTGGTTTGAGTTGGGAGTGACCTTAAAGCTCGTCTCATTCCACCCCCTGCCATGAGCAGGGACAACTTCCAGCAGACCAGGTTGCTCCTGGGCCAACCTGTCCTTGAACACTTCCAGGGATGGGGCAGCCACAGCTTCTCTGGGCCTCACCACCCTCACAGGGGAGAATTTCTTCCCAATATCCAATCTAAACCTACTCTCAGTTTGAGTACAAAGACACACCTCTGACCCTCCCTGCACACCACAAGCCTGCTCTACAGTCCATTCAACAGGTCTTTAGAATAAAACAGGCATTCCACGCCGGAGCACAGGCACAAACACACATTTTGGAAAAGCCTCACAGAGTCTTGCAAGGCAGGGCAGAAGTTCCAAGAGCCACCTGCTGTGGGGAAGCTGCTTCCCTTCACTCCCGCTTCCCCGGGCCTCAGCTGAACGTCTTTATCCATCTCCACACACCTTGCATCCCACTTGCCAGTATTTAATCTGTGGAGCACTCAGAGAACAGCTCCCAGCACCACAACTCCCAGACAGGAGCGGGGTTTGCTGTAAACCACTTGTTTTTAATCCTCTTTGAGAGGCTGCGATTCCTGCCGACACAGGAGCCATTATATCACGCTGTTCTTTTCTTGCCATGTTAAGCAAAAACCCTCTGAAGTCTGACACCCCCACCTCTCGCTCTCCCCTCTGCACGCCAGCTGCAAGGAAGGAATTATGCTGGATCCACTCTGCAGCCAAGGGAATGAATGAAGACATCCTGGCTGCTCCGAGCGGAGCTGCCCTTTCAGTTCTCAGTGCGGGAGAGTTGCCCGAGCACGGGGGACAAACTGCTCCCTCCCAGAACATGTTTCTGGGTCAAGCTGCAAATTCTGGTTTAGAAGCAGGACACAGACATCCCCCCCCCATTTCTGTCTCACTCTTATCCCACAGCAAACACAGCCAGAAAAGGCTGCACCTGGCACAGGGAGCACAAGGAAGTTCTGCCCCCGCAGCAGCTTCAAACAGAGCCTCCTCTCACACCAGGCCTCCAGGGCTGAGCTCCAAGAGCAGAAGGAAAGAAACTCTCTTTCACCAGCCACTGATAAAAGGGAAAGACAGGCAGGAGATCAGGAGGAAATGTAGCACAAGCACAAAAAAAAAAAAACCATGGGAAATACAGAAAACCCAGAAATGATCCTGGAGGACTCAAAGCAAAACCTGGAAGATGCTCAGAGACAACAGAGGAAATCGAGGTTAAAAAAATTCAGCACATTAAAGTGTGTGTTTTATTTACTCGGGAAAAAAAATCAAGCTTTTTTTTTTTTTTCTCTCTTTAAGTCTGTGTATGTGACACCAGACAAGGGAAATGGGGTGAGTTTTATGACATCTCAGCTGCTTTTATCAGGAGAAGTGAATGACAAATGTGATTTCAGGTCAGGGCTCTGGGACAGGGTTGGGAACACTGGGGAGAGACAGGGCCGTGGCCACAGCCAAGAGAGAGCAGGAGAGGTGGCAGTGCCAGAATTCCTGGAGGTAAAAGCAAAGGTGGGGCACAGGGAGCAGAGCTGTGGATCCCAGGCAGGGGGGCTTCCCCAGCTCCTTACCTGGCTGTGGATTCTCCGTCCTGCAGCGGGCAGGAGATGGCCCCACACGCCATGAGCAGGGCAGCAGCCAAGCACACAGCAAAGGCAGCGCTGGAGCCCAGCCCTGCGCCCGTGGGCAGCTCCGACCACACCAGGATGTCCACACTCGGAACGTCCCTGGAACACACACACGCAGGAATGACACAACCGCCCCAAATCCCACCCTGAGACAACACTGCACAGGCAAAAGAGGCCAACTGGGACTGACCACAGGGAGAGCTGTCTGAAAACTGGCCACATCAGCACACGCACTGGACACGCAGGGGCTTCAGGAGGGCTCGTTCCCCAGCGGAGCAGCCTGGGACAAAGCCTTGCTGAGCCGGATCCAGGACTGGCACAGCTTGTCAGGCTGATAGCAGGGACACTTGGTAACTAAATACCTGAGCAGCATCACAAGGAGCCCCTTCAGAGATTGTTGTGAACATGATTTTAAACATATTTCTAAATAAAGCGTAAATATCCCAAATCTGTAATTGTATTTACATCCCACTGGAGCAATGGGCTGATGGGAAGATGGAATCAGACACATCCCTGTCCCTCTGCTCGACTGTGCATGCCTGGGTTGTGTTACAGATCCCAGAATGAACCCCTGGAGCTCTTCCCTGTGGGTGAGTGACAGGACTCTGCACTGCTGGTCTCAGAGCTGTGACAGCCCCAGTGCCACTCCCAGACTGCAGGGCCAGCCACGAGGCAGCTGCACATCCCAGCTCTTTAATGGGAATACTGAAGCTAGGCTCTGACTTGGTTTCACACCAAGGGCATCAATGGTGCCAGGCAAATTTGGAAACTGGGTTGGGCTTACCCCAAGTTCTCCTATTTTTAGGCACACTCAGCCCACAAAGGGATCAGACTTAGCTCAGACAACAAATACAGGAGCTGCCTGCTGGAGGGAGGGTTGTCTGTATTGTGACTGTGGGATGAACTGCTCTGATTTAAGCCTCTTGATGCCTAAATGAAAGCAGGTGATTCCCAGCCCACCAAACAGCTCAGCTCTCCGGTCTCCTGACAGCCCAGAACCCAAATGAAGTAATTCCTTATTTCTGCCCCCAGGATTTGTTTTCTCCCCATGACTTTGTAGCAGCAACTAAAGTGAACAACACCCAACAGGTTTATTTTGGGGCAGGAGAGGAGCCTTACCCATACTTAGCTGAAATAGCCAGGCACATGTACAGGAAGGCAAGGGTAGCAAGGCTATCGGGGGCTGAGGCTTCAGCAGCAATTCCAGCAAACTCCCTCAGTGCATCCAGCTGTTCTAGGCTGGGGGACTTGGACTCCTCAAAGTCATCTATGGAAGCAAGCAGGGGAGAATTTAAACACTTAGACACCAGGGAATTGTTCAACTGAAAGCAGTATTTACAACAACACCTCCTGTTACAGCAGGCAGAAAGAGGTGGAGCCGATTTTAGGCTCTACCTCAGGGTTCAGGATAAAAATCAAAGCAAATTCTCCACCAGCCATTCTCAAATCCAAGTGTCTTCTTGACTACACTTCCCAGTAGTGTAGCAGTGATCGCTATGGAGAACTAGGCAAGTCACAAACTCTTCATTAAAGGATGTGGCTTCTGGAACTGGGATATCCTGGGGCTCTACTAACTACAAGATGCTGCAAAAATTCCAGTGAGGGGTGGTGTGGGGCAGAGGGGCAGGAAACAGGTCCCCTTATCCCTGTCTTCCTCAGGAGCTCAGCTCTGACCAGCTCCAGAGAGGCTCCTTTGTGGCCCCCCATCTGTCACACCCCTGGACGTGGTCCCTGCCTGGCTCCAACACCGCCTGAGCTGCAGCAGCACAGGAACAGGTCCTTGGGGGCCTGAAACAGGAGGGGACAGACACTGAAGGGGGAACACACAGACACCTGAGCACCGGAGGGGGTTACATGGAGGGAGGGTGCAGGAACAGGTCAGCAAAGCACACACACCGAGCAGGGTCAGAGACAGCGAGGGGAACACTGCAAATAACCCGGTGGGGGGTCCCAGCACAGTCAGCACATGGGGGGTTCCTGCACTGCTGACCCACGGGGGGGTCCCAGCACTGTCATCCCATGGGAGTCCCAGCACTGTCACCCCACAGGGGGTCCCTGTACTGTTGCCTCAGGGGGGTCCCACCACAGTCACCCCACGGGGATCCCTGCACAATCATCCCACAGGGGGTCCCCAGCAGGGTGTCCTCGCAGAGGCTCCCACCGAGCAGCACCGAGGGCGCCTCACCCCGCCCGGGCAGCGCTTCCCCCCCAGCCTTGCCTGCGATCCGGCCCCGCAGGTCCCGCAGCCCGGGGATGTCCCAGCTCCTCTGGACGCCGACCCCGGGCAGACAGACCCGCACCCGGCCCTCGGCCCCGGGCCGCAGCCGGAGGAACGTCCGCAGGTCCAGCGCCACGGCCAAGGCCACCTGCGGGGGGAGAGCGGAGGTCACGGGGGGCCGGGCAGCGCTCACCGAGCCGGGCACGCCTGACCCTGCCCGGCACCACCGCCTAGAGCTCAGCACCGCTCACCTTGCCGTGCACCACCGCGTGCTCCCCGTGCACGATCACCTTGCCCGGCGCCGACACCGCCAGACCCCGCGCCCACATCGCCCACATCGCCATCGCCGCGGCTTCACGGCCCGCGCCGACTGACAGCCCCGCCCACCAATGGCGGCCCCGCCCCCCCGCGGCTCAGCCAATAGCCGCGAGCCCCGCGGGGGCGGGACTCGGCGCTGGCCAATGGGGAGGCGGCGGCGGGCGGTGGCGCGGCGCTGGGGTGAGGGCGCGGGCGGGGGGCGGGACGGCGGCCGCGGAGGGTCACGGGGCGGCGGGGACGGCGGGCGGGAGGGATGTGGCGGCGGGCGGCCCTGGCCATACCGGGCCGGGGGCTGCGGGGGCCGCTGGGGGCGGCGGGGCGGCGGGGAAGGAGCGGGGAGGGCAGGTGAGAGAGGGCCGGGACCCCCTCATGGTGTTGTTTCCCGATCACAACGTGTCTCCCCCACGGTGTGTGTCCCCCCTCACGGTTTGTGCCCCCGCAGCTCGGACCGCGATCCCCCCGGTCGTGACGGCCCCGCCCGCTCCCCGCGGATCTACACGAGGACGGGGGACTCAGGTAGAGCCCGGGGGGCGCCGGGGGGGCACCGGGGCAGGGCCCCCCCAGACCCCTGAGCGCTCCCCACCTCCGCCTTTCCCAAAGGATTCTCCAGCACGTTCACCGGGGAGCGGCGGCCGAAGGGCGACAGGATCTTCGAGGCCTTGGGAGCCACGGACGAGCTGAGCTCGGCCATCGGGTAACACCGGCCGGGACGGGCCGAACTCGGGGGGGGTTCATGTGGAAAATGGTGTTTGTGGTGATTTCTCAGTTCCCTGACTCTCTCTTTTTTTTTAATCTCTAACCAAGGCTGGCTGGTGAGTTCAGCAGTGAAAAGGGCCACACGTTTGTTGGACAACTTCACAAAGTGAGTATTAATGGTAATCCTCACCCAGTGCAGTCGCTGCATCTGTGGTACTGAAACATAAACTCACAGGAATCCAATACATTTAGTCTTTAAGTAAATAAACACTTAAGACTCCCTAGATTACTCTCTAAGAGGTAATTTCTTTAAGCAAGAAGGAAAGGGGTAGATCAGGTGATCAGATATGGGCAGCAGACTCATCTCTAGGTTCATTCAGAGTTAAGTCAGATACACATTTTGGACACAAGTTTTGTTGTCACAGAGCCTCGGGTTTGAAATCGGGGCACAGGCCCACGTGGGCACAGCAGTGACATAGATGGCAGCCTGTGAGCTTGGCTAATTAACTCTGCTGAGCACAGGAATGCAGAAGGAGCTAATCAGAGACTTTTGGAAGTTTTTCCAGGCTGCCTTTCCCATATCCCAGGGTGTGGAGATGCCCTGTGTGGAGGGGGACATGGCAGTGCTGTCTGCAACTTGTCCCTGCCTTCCCAGAGGTTTGGTGTCCTGCCAGCCAAGGAGTTCTGTGAGCACTCCCAGTGTCCTGCAGTCAGCCAGGCTGATTTGATGTGCCAGTGAAAACAAGTGCATGTGCTCCTCTGGCTTCTCAAGCAGCCCTTGGGGAGCGCTTCCCTGTTCCCTCTGCAGCAGGCTGGGGATGGGGCACATCGAGGGTGGGATCTTTGATCTGCCTGCCCTGGCATGTTAAAGGTGGGGAGTGACAGCACTTGTGGTTTCTGTCCTGGTGCCTCGTGCAGGTCCAGTGCATGCTGCAGGACGTGGGCTCCAACCTCGCCACGCCGCTCTCCTCCGCCAGGGAGGCTCACCGGAGTAAGTCCCGCCTTTTCCTGGCATGGCAGGAGTTGGGCACAGCCTGGAAGGGGGTTGTGTGGGTGGTTGGATGCTGTGCAGTGTGTCAGGGTGCTGGGTGAGGCACAGGGAGGAGCAGCTGGGAGGGCTCAGCCTGGAGAAAAGGAGGCTCAGGGGGGACCTTCTGGCTCTCTGCAACTTCCTGACAGGAGGGTGGAGCCGGGGGGGATTGGGCTCTGCTCCAGGGAACAAGGGACAGGACAAGGGGAAACAGCCTCGAGCTGTGACAAGGGACATTCAGATTGGACATCAGGAGGAATTTCCTCATGGAAAAGGTGATCAGGCATTGGTAGGAGCTGCCCAGGGAGGTGGTGGAGTCCCCATCCCTGGAGGTGTCCAAGGAACGACGGGACGTGGCACTCAGTGCTCTGGGCTGGGGGATAAGGTGGGGATCAGTCACAGGTTGGACTTGATGGTCTTGGAGAGTTTTTCCAACCGAATTGATTCTGGGATTCTGTGAATCACACACGTCCCTGGGTGCTGAGTGAATCACACACAGTCCCAGCAGCTGCTCTGCTTGTGGCACTCAAGTGATGTCAGGTGGCCTGAGGCGCTGGCCCAGCACCCACCCGGCCCTGCTGAAGCAGGAGGAATTTTTTGGGATGCTTTCTTAGGACTTGCTGATCCAAGGAAAGCAAAAATAGATCTCTGTGTGTCGACTGAAATCGTTTCTGAATCACTTTTTTTTCAGCTGCTTCTCCTTTTCCCCTCTGCAGAACGAACATCTTTCAGCGAGAAGCCGGTGCTGGAGCTGGAGCAGTGGATTGACAGTTACTCGGAGCAGCTCCCTCCCCTCAGAGCCTTCATCCTGCCTGTAGGTACTGCCTGTGCCTCTCACCCGCTGCAGGAGGTTCACTCAGTTCCTTAAGGGAGCCCTGCTCCACCACTTACCACAGGAAAACAGGTTGGGAGGCCACTGTTCCCATTGACAAATGCCAAATAAAAGCAGAGAGGATTTGGGAGTTAAATTTCCCCATCCTGCTGCACTCAGATGTCCCTCCCCTTGCCTGGCTATGACACAGGGATCAGTCCCACGTGTGTGAGAGGTGCTGAGCTCCCCCAGGGAGCAGAGGGGGGGCTGTGCTGTTGGTGCAGACCCTGAGGGGGTGTTTCCTTGCTGTTCCAGTCCGGAGGCAGGAGCAGTGCTGCTCTCCATTTCTGCCGAGCCGTGTGCCGCCGGGCTGAGAGGTGGTGAGTGCTGTGCTGGGACAACAGTGGCAAAAGGGGATGGGGACACTACAGCAGCAGCAAACCAGTGCAGTGGGAGCCACCAGCCAGGGCTGGGCTGCACCAGGGGCTTGAGCCAAGCTTTTGTTTGTTTAGTCCAATTCCAGGAGTGCAGGCAGCACAGAGCCAGACTGTGTCTTCTCTCCTCTCTCAGCTGGGTTGTCTGAGCTGAGACAGCACAGATAGGGTTGTGTTGAGCTGCAGCTCCGTGCTCAGCTCCTGTCTGGTCTGATAAATGTGGGAAGGTGGGACACTGGCAGGTGTGAGATCCAGGGAAGCTCTGAGCAGCTTAAGATGTCCCTGGTAGTTTTCAAGGCCAGGTTGGACGGAGCATGGAATGGCCTGGTCTGGTGGGGGATGTTCCTGTCCATGGCAGGGCATGGAACTGGATGGGCTTTTAGGTCCCTTCCAACCCAAACCATTCTGGGATTCTGCACCCCTGTCCAACCTGGCCTTGGACACTTCCAGGGATGGGGCAGCCACAGCTTCTCTGGGCAGCCTGTGCCAGGGCCTGACCACCCTCAAAGGGAAGAATTCCTTCCCAGTATCCCATCTAACTGCCCTCTGGCAGTAGGAAGCCATTCCCCCTTGTCCTGTCCCTCCAGAGGCTTGTAAATAGCCTCTCTCTGTCCAATCATAGCCATGGATGAGTATCCTTGGAGGAGCAGAGCTGAGGACCTCCTAGACAGTCACAAACAGTATTGGCACCATTTATCCCCCCCGATTCCTCTGGAGAAGCCAACAGCCTTCACAGATAGAGTGGGGACCCTGGAGGAAGTTGGGGAGTGAAGGGGCTCCAGCAAATTACAGCTCTTTGTGCACTCAGACCTGGAAAGCTAAACACTAGCATTTTCCTTTGCTTTTTCCAGCGTGGTTCCTTTAGTCCAAGCAGGGGAAGCAGATCCAAATGTGGCCAAATATTTAAACAGGTAAAAAAAAAATATAATCCCAAACCCTTACTCTGTCCTACTGAAGTATTCCTGGTGGTGTTCCCATAGTTTTGGGAAAAAACTGTGGGGTTTTGCCTCCTGAGAAACTTCTGGTATAAGATCTTTGAAGTGGTTTTCCTGCTTTTCCTTTGGTTTCCAGGCTCAGTGACTACCTCTTTGTCCTGGCACGTTATGCTGCAATGAAGGAAGGGAAGGAAGAGAAAATATATATAAAACCTGAGCCATAGCTGGGAGCTGGAATGTTTATTTCCTTAATCATGGGAAGGTGAATCCAGCAGACTGCTTTTGACCATCAAGGATGGGAAAGAGAACAATCCTGGACTGGAAGTGGGAGCTGCCAAGGACTTCCAGCTGAAATAACCACGACCTTGTTGATAAATCCTGAGAGGAACAGAATCACAGAATATTCTGAGTTGGAAGGAACCCATAAACAGCTGTTCTGTTCACTGGGCCTGGTCCACACATCCCTTGCAGTGATGGCACCAGAGTCACTGCTGCTCCCAGGCTGGAGTTGAGGCAGGAAAATTCCAAAACCACTTTGGAGATGCCTTTGTTTCCCCAGGCAGTGGCAGGTTCTGCTGGAAGGACTCTGAGGAGTGAAGAAAACAATCAGGTTCTCTGTGTCACTCACGGAGCTGGTGTGGAACAGCAGCTGGAGGGATTTGGGAATTGTGTCCACAGCTTTGAATTAATAAATGTGAACTTCCTTGTACCAAAGGGCCCTAAACTGTCACACTCAACACTGAGCCCTGTGTGCTTTTCCAAGTCCCTTCCGATCCGTCAGCCCCGGCTGGAGCTGAGCTGTGCAGATTTAGAGGAATGCACCAGGAATTCCTTGGCTCTGGCTGCCTCTTGTTGTGCACGTGAGGAATGTCTCTTGTGCTGACAATCCAGTGCATCTTCTGCCA
Source organism: Lophotriccus pileatus (assembly GCA_035583135.1). NCBI lineage: Eukaryota > Metazoa > Chordata > Aves > Passeriformes > Tyrannidae > Lophotriccus > Lophotriccus pileatus. Next base: position 9,341,480 of record JAWWES010000037.1, read on the forward strand.
GGAATGGGGCTCACAGGATGGAGGGGCTAGAGGAGGAAAGGCCGAATCCCAGGGTTGTGCTGGGATTGACACCGGCTGGAGCTGCCCCTTGGAACAGGGACCGGCTGGGGGAGCAGAGCCCTGGGGTTGGCACCACCCAGGGCACGGAGGTTGCAGGAAAAGGGGTTGGGATGAGGATCAGGGCCCTGGCAGGGCCTCATCTGGGGGCCTGGGTGAGAGGGGCCAACACCCTGAGGGTTGGTCTCACACCCTGCAGTGTCCATGTCAACCTGAGGAGTGTTGCCCCATGGAGCCCTCAGAACGGGCTGGAGCACGGCCTGGAGAACATTCTAGAGCTTGTAGAACCCGGCTGCAAACACCACAAGAGCAGAACACAACTCAGCAGAGAAGACATCCTCTGTTCCAGCTTCCCAAGGGACTGAACACTCCTATTCCACGTGTAAACACGCACATTCCAGCAGCAGTGTGAGCTCACACACACCCCCATGTCCTGCACACAACACACACAATTCCAGCTTTGCAGCCAAGTCCAAGCCCCTTCCAGCTTGGAAATATAATTGGGAAGAATCCATGTGGGCTGTGGTGTTCTCAGTCTTCCCCCAGGGAATGCTCTGGGCTGTAAGGGGGTCACGCCCATCAAGGGCTTGTCCATTAAAGGGGAGGCAGCTTTTAAATCCATCCTGCACCTTCCCCTGTTCAATTATTTGAACAGAAACAACCTTAAACTTGTTCCCAAAGGAGCCTCTGGCTCTGTGTCCCTTTTTGGGCAGCGAGGAACACCCGGCACTAACAGATCCCCCGTCTCATCACTCACCTGGATTTTAAGCAGATATTTCATGGCTATTGTTAATGCACATTTTTCATGGAGTAATTTTCCAAGCCTCGGCCTGGAACACATCCCAGTGACAAATGCTCTGGATTTGGATGGTCCTGTCAGCTTCAGTGTCACCTCAGCCATTCCCCCAGTGCCTGCTCCAGACAGGCCATCCAGGTTTATGGGAGCTCTGGCTCCAGGAGCGCTACTGAACCTCAGGAATCAAGAGGCTTTTCAAGTTTAATTGAATAAAACCCTTTGCAATATAAATTCTTCATGAATGCTCCATAAATCAGCTCTGGGAGGGATTTATAGTAGTTCCTTTTTTTTTTTTTCCAGCTGGGGGAAGAAATCTCACTATTGGTTTGGGACCAAAGCTGGCATTGTTTGGATTGCAAGAAGAAATAAATTTAGCTACTACACTTTAATATGATGGAGAGATTAAATTTATTGGCCTGCCCCCAGCTGCCCCTCTCTTCCTCTCTATCCACAGCAGTTGTTTCTGGGGGGCTGAGGCAGAGGGAAGCTGGTGCAGGGTTTGAATTAAGGAGGAAGCAGAGACAAGGCTAAGCATGGCCCCAGAACTGGGCCAGGAGCAGGACTTTCTGTCCTGAGAATGTCCCCAAGGTCACCAGGGAGCCTCGAGCTGGGAGGGCTCAGCCTGGAGAAAAGGAGGCTCAAGGGGGATCTACTGGCTCTCTGCACCTCCCTGACAGGAGGGGGAACTGGGGTGGAGGGCCCGGGTCAGGCTCTGCTCCCAGGGAACAAGGGACAGGAGGAGAGGAAACAGCCTCAAGCTGTGCCAGGGGAGGTTCAGGTTGGACATCAGGAGGAATTTCTTCATGAAAAGAGTGGTCAGGCATTGGAAGGGGCTGCCCAGGGAGGTGGTGGAGTTCCCATCCCTGGAGGTGTCCAAGGAACAATTGGATGTGGCACTCTGCACTAGGTGACAAGGTGAGGATCAGTCACAGGCTGGACTTGATGGTTTTGGAGAGCTTTGCCAGCCTCAGTGATTCTGGGATTCTATGACTGCTCAGACCCTGGTGTGCCCTCCTCCCTGTGCTGGGAGCAGAGACCAGTGGTGGGGACACGGGGCTGGAGCAGGGACCTTGTGCACCAAGTCCCAGCGCGGCCGAGCTGCTCCTGCCAACGATCCCACGGCACCGGAGCCCGGCGAGGCAGCGGCAGCAGAGCCACCACAACGAAACACAGGCTCTAAAACAAATAAAGCTCCTCTGCTCCGGGCTGGCATTTGTTTTTCCAAGCTCTTTGTCCCTACCCAGCAAATCCAGCCCTACAACATAGGGATTTTAGTGCCTGCACCTCATTAATATAACGGGGGAGGCAGATGCTTTGTCCGTGCAGTGCCCAGCCACATTCCTGCCTCGCAGGGCGCCTGCTCCCGGGCTGTGCCGGAGCTGCCAGCACAGACATATGTTGCTAAGGGTCGTTTATTCTTGTTTGTAAAATGTATGGCTGCTCCCGGCTTCCACACTGTCAAAACTGGAAGAACTGGCCCCAAAATCTCTTGCTGCATGATTGGATCAGACGCCTGTACATCTGTTAACGCTGTAGGAGCTGTAAAACGGAATAAGTTGTGCTATAACTCAAGCCCCTCGATTGCTGCCGCGACGCGGGAGCAGCGGAGCCGCTGCTGCTCCGCCAGCAACGACACAACATCCATTTGGCCAGGCAGACGTGAATTTACACAAGGCAGTGTCTCCTCGGCCGGTGCACAGAAGGGAGGAGGGGGATGTGTGTCCCCACCTCGACAGGACGTGCTGGACCCCCCAGCTCAGCGAGTTTTGGGGCGCATAGCCCCAGCAGCAGTTGTGTGCTCCTCCTCTCGAGCTGGAGGAGCTGAAGGGACCACAGCTCCACCAGGTCTTCTGCACTCACAGGCCTCTGAAATCCCCATTTAGCCTGAACATGGTCAAAGTAAAACCCTCCCCACCCAAACACGTTGTGCTGCAATAAGGGGAGCTCTGGCTGGGAAGGGCAGTTATGGCACCACAGGATAAGAACCACCATCCCTGCCCTGGACAGGAGCAGGTCCAGCCTGTTTGTGTGCAGGAAAGGGCTGTCTGGGCCTCTCAGCTCCATCTGTGCTGCAGCCTGGCCCCAAATGCCCACCCCAGTGCCCCATCCCTGCCTCTGCTGCTCCACAGGGCAGGCACAGAGGCAGTGACAGAGGAAGGCTCAAACCACCCCCAGGGGAACCTGCAGAGGGTCAGTATTGAACAATTCAACCTTAGAAACAGCCACAAAAGCACTTTGTGAGCACCAGTTCAGTGCCACTTACCCAGGTGTGGCAGTGCCACATGGGTGTGCCCCCTCCACCACCAGGGCACTGACCTGTTGCAGAAGCTGCTGCACGTCTCAGGAAAGGTGGGCAAACAAAAACAAGCTGCAGGAACACCAGATCTCGTTCTGCTCAGGGATGTGGAGACCAGAGCATGGCACACCCTCCTCCCTCTCCATCTCAGCCTGTAACCAGCCCTGGTACTCCCAGACCCCCTGTGCCCACACAGCAGCCACTGTGGGACACCCAGCTCTGCTCTGTGCCAGCACTGCTGAGGGAGCACCAGCCTCCAGTGACCACTCCCAGCTCCACCCCAGGCAGTGACCAGTGTTTGCATGGCCAGAGTGCCCCACATGGCCACCGTCCCACCTCACCCTCAGGATGCCCAGCTCCAGGCTGGGATGCCATGAGAGCAGGCGCTGTGCAGGCCTGCCTGGCTGCTGCCAGCTTTCTGCCTTGGCAGCATCTGTTGTGGGGGCTCTTTTTGCTCTTTCTGACAGTGCCAGATGCCTCTGTGTCAAAACAATGGCACTTGCACACTGACTGGGAGCCTCTCCCTCGTTCCATCCCTGCTCCCGCTCCCTGTGGAGCCCCAGTGCCCACGGGGCCGGCCCGGGGCACCACAGGCACAGGGAGTGGGGCAGGAGGGCTCCAGAGCAGGGACAGATGGGCAGCAAAGGGCCACGAGGTCATGCACATCGTGGGGGGAAGCTGGAGCAGCAGCAGGCACAGCTCCTCACTCCTACACGGAGCTTCCAGAGCCAGGCCAGGAGAGAAATATGGAATATTGTTATCTACATCAAACCCCACATAGGCTCCAGTGGTTGAACCTCAGGGCTGCCCCCCTCTCCTCTGCTGGGGCATCCTGCTTGGGTTTCCAGCCTGTTTCCCTCTCCACCAGTGGTCCCGGTCACCATTCCCAGACATGCACTGAACACTGCTCACCCCAGCACCTGCCCTGGGCTGGGCTCACCTCTACCTGCATCCAAGGACCACCAATATCCTCAGGAAGGTACCAAGGACCAAAGTCACAGCACCCTGCAGGACCAGGTGAAGCTTCTCTAAGCATATTCCAAGACATAAGAGCAAATCCTGATTCAAACACCACCACCAGGACCCTTCAGGCTCAGCAGCCCTCAGATCACCCCATCAGCATCACCCCATGGATCCCATCTCTCAGGGGTACCTGAGCACAGGCACCAGGAACCAGCCTGGCAAAAGGGATTCCCAAGGGAGCACTGAGCTGCATTCTCTGCCTGGAAGAGAATCCCAGAAAAGTCTGGGTTGAGACCTTACAGCTCATCCAGTCCCAGCCCCTGCCACGGGCAGGGTCCCCTTCCACTATCCCAGGTTGCTCCAAGCCCCATCCAACCTGGCCTTGGACACTTCCAGCTTCTCTGGGCAAGCTGTGCCAGGGCATTCCCTGCCCTGGGAAAGGACAAGGAGACATCCAACCACCTGAGCTCAAACCAGCTTTATTTTCTCCGCAGTTCTGACACACAGGGATGTAATCAAGGTCTCCACGGCAGCGAGGCTTGGATAGAAAAGCTCCTCATTAATCTCCCGTGGCACAACCATCCCTGCCCTGCACAACACCTGCAGGACACACGGAGCAGGCAGGACTGACACACCTTCCCCACCTTCTGCTCAGGGAAACACGTGTTCCAGCCTCCCCTGGACACAGAAATCAGTCCCTCCACAGAAATCCTGGTCCACAGCTACTGGGGAGTCACCACACAATCACATTTTATACACCCAGCTACAAAATGGGGAGCAGTGTCCCGTAGTGCAATGTTTCCAGGTTTGGAGGGACCAAGCTAAGTCTGTAGGAAAATCTTTTCTAGGAATTGTACTCCTGAGGAAAAAAGGGAAAAGGGGAGCAAGGATTTTATTTCAGTGTTCAACAACTCATTGTGCTCTAGTTCGACACACTGCGTTTCCTAGAAGAAAAAAAGGAGATTTTGGGTGGCATTTAAACTATGAGTAGTCCAGGCCAGTGCCTAAACCTCCCAGCTACACAGTCACCAACTGGTTAATGCCAAAATGCTCTACGTAAAAACAAAAAGAAAAAATTAAAAAGAGAAATTTCCTATCATCTTTAATTTCTCCGATTTCTCTGACTCACAGCCCTGTGGTCTGAACCCTGTGCATGCAGACATTCCTGTCCGCACCAACACGTCCCATCACTCCTGTTTAATATCACAGATTTGACAGAGAAAAAGGATCCTGACATTGCTTTCCAGATGCATTTCCAGGCATCAGTTCTATAAAAAGAGTTATTTCTCTGAAAACCATCTGAAGCAGGACAGGAGGACGAGGCAAAGGCTGCCTCTCTGCTCGTGGCTGGTCGATGCTTAGTGTTTCTGATCCATTTGAAACGTGGAACATCATGGGCAAGGGGGTCTCCCAGAGCCAGGAGCCTTTCCATGCTGAGCACACCTGGGGACAGGAATCCCATGGGATGGACCAGCAGGGCAGCAGGTGAGGCAGGGCATGGCCAGAGCAGGGTGAGGTTCGCCAGTGCCAGGAGGGGAAGGGGGGAAAAGGAAACCCTGGGCAGAACCACCAGCCTGTGCAGGAGCCTCTTTTATTAGTGGGGTGAAGGGGAGAAGGTGACTGTTTTCAATCCTGTCCCAAGCAGGGCAATGTCATGGTTTTCCTCTGCCAGAATCCCAGCAGGGACAGGACAGCCCAGGAACAGCCTAGTCTCTCCTCTCCTTGGCCCAGGCTGGGGCAGGACTTGCAACAGCACAAGGGACCACGGTGGGAAACTGCAGAGACACTTTATCTGTGTCTCTGGACTTGATTAGAAATGGCAGGAAGGGTCCCCACCTTCCCAACACCCCCTCACCCCCTTCAAAGTTGCCTGCTGCAGGCAAATGTCATAAGGCCAGAAAGAGACAAAGAGACCAAAATAAATAATTTGGCAACAAAGCAAATGTGGCTGTTACACAGAGACCCAGTCCTGGGAGGAAACAGCACATCTCCCTAACAAAAAGGGCCAGCAAACAAAGTGAAACTTCTACCCAAGAGGAATTTTGCCAGTGGAGGTTTCCAGAGAGGAACCTGCCCCACCTGAGCACTGTGCTGGGGAGCAAGGGCTGCCTGAGCCATGTCCTCTGCAGCTCCCACCCTCTGGAAACCACATAAAATCAAACCTTTTCTGCTCCTGAGAAATTGAGATACAACCCCTTCCCATTCAAAGCCCTGGCTCTGGCAAGAACTTGGCAGAGGCACAGCTGGCTCAGCACACTGACCCCAGGCCTGCTGCTCCAGCTCTTAACCTCCAGCACTCCCAGACCTTCCCGAGAGTCACAGGGTCCATCTGCTCGTGTTTAACCTGCTGCTTCCCGGGTCTGGCACGTGGTTCCTTCTCTGAGACACACCAAGGGCCTTGGGGGGCACCTGGAACCCCTCTGCAGTACCTGAGTGAGCAGTGCCCGTCCGGGGCACATCCAGTGCTGCCACCTCCCACTTGTCTCCCTGTGGGCTCTGTCATCCCTCTGCCTTTCCCACAGATTCACTTCCACCCAGAGCAGCTCCTGGGAAAGAGAAAAGCAGCACTCCCACAGCAGCAGCTGCCTGGCCTGCCCAGCCTGCTGGGGGTCTCACAGTCACTAATCTGACTGGCACTTGGAATGTTCCTTTTGTGCTCTCCCAGGGTTTTGCTTTGAAAGACGATTTACGTGGGTGTCAAGTGAAGTGTTTTGGGTCAGGCCCATCACCTCCTCCAGCCTGGAGCCGTGCCCAAGAAGAGCCAGCCCTGAGCCCAGCAGCTCTTCCCTGGATCCCTGTAAACCTCCACTCCCTGTTGCATGTCTCCAGCCCTCAAGTGAGCCGTGGCTCCCGGGAGCTGATGCAGGCTCCGTGCACGAAGCCTCCCCTCCGGCAGCAGCTCCGAGCCCCATACCGAGTGCAGGCCGCCTAGGACAGCTCAAAGCCAGTGTTCATGCTGATGGCATAGCGCAGCTTCTCCCTCAGGATGCTTTTCTTGCTGTAGTTGGGCAGCTTGAGGAGGTTGAAGCAGGTGGAGGAGGTCGGGAGCCGCCCGCCCGGCTCTTTCTTGCGGATGGTGAAGAAGCCACGCAAGACGCTGCCCAGAGTGTCCCCCGTGTCCTGCAACAGGCACACAGCTGTCACCTCCCCCTGTGACACAGGGCCTGCACACGGGGCAGGGCTGCCAGTACAAAACCTGCCACTACAGGGAGAACCAAACCCCAAGGCTCTGACACCCCACAGGGAGCTCTGCTTGTAACTGCAGTGCTATGACACAGGCAGGGTGTGCAGGGAGACGGGAGAGGGGGAACAGGGGAACACAGGGTGATCCTGAGGGGAAAACACAACCCTGGACACTGGCAGAAAGAGCCCAGAGGTGCTGTGTGTGGGGAGAGGCAGGTGCAGCCATGAGCATCCTATTGGGGTGGGGTTGTTTTCACTGTGTCCTACAGAGCAGAAATAGAATCATGAAATAGTTTGGGTTGGAGGGACCATAAAGTTCATCCAGTGCCACCCCGTGCCATGGGCAGGAACACCTTCCACAAGACCTTCCACAAGACCAGGTTGCTCCAAGCCCTGTCCAACCTGGCCTTGAACACTTCCACAGCTTCTCTGGGCAACCTCAGGGCCTCAGAACCCTCACAGGGAAGAATTCCTTCCTAATACTAACATCTGATCTTCCCACCTTAAGAGTTTCCTGGTCAGACAGAGGGAAGGAAGCTGGGCAGGGAATGCTTAAGCCAGGAGCAAGCAGGGTGCCCACCTGATCATCAGAGACTTCCACACAGCGGATGGAAAAAGGAGGCTTGAGGTAGGCAAAGCCCAGAAGAGGAGGCCTGGAGCAGCTGGTCACAAACTGAAAAAAGGGACAGAGAGTGAAGATGGAAGCAGGGAGGGCAGGAACAGCCACACAGAAATAACACAACACTGCTGGGTCTGCCACTGTGCACCCCAATAGCACTGAGCTCTGGTGCACAGCCCTGCCTGAGGGGTCACAGCTGTGCAGAGTATTCATGGTGACACCAAAGCATTTACAGGAACTCTGCCTGCTGGGCACGTTCAGGTGTCCAGGATTCTGACACTCCTTTTACTAGTGGCAGAAAGCACCCAGGGAACTGAAGAACAGCACTGGCCCACCCATCCAAAGCCCAGGCTGGGCTGCCATGATTTCCCACTCACCTTGAGGAACATGGCTCTCTCCTCAGGGCTGAAGTCGTTGGCCAGGATGTCCCACAGCCAGATGATGACCCGGTGACTCCCATGGAAGCCCCCGTAGTACACGGTGTGTTTTCTGGGGAGACAAAGGTTTTGCCAGGCCTGTGTCACGGCAGCAAGAGGGGCACAGCTGACAAGTGCTGCGAGGATCAGTCATGTAGGATGATCTGGGTTGGAAGGGACCTTAAAGCTCATCCTGTTCCAAACCCTCTGGCACGAGTCAGTTCACTGCTCCAGCTGACACTGACAGCACTGAGCCCCCACCAGCACTTACTGGGCACTTGGTCAGAGGAAAGGGAACGGCAGGGAGAAATTCTGCTCCCAGGAACCAGTGGAAGAAAGGACCCTTCCCATTCATTAATTATCCAAATTAGCTTTAAGGAACACGTTCCTGAGCTCTGTCTCTGCTTGCTCCTCAAATTCCAAGTAGGAAGAGCACAAAGCTGTGGACAAGCCAGTCTCCTTCAGCCTGCCATGAGCTCTGTGATGGAGGGGCTCCGTTTACTGGCTTGCTGAGGGGAGGCCCAGCAGAACGAGCTGCTCACTTACTTCAGGTCCTCGAGGTCAATCTCAGCGTTGTCGCCAGAGATCAGGCGCTGCAGCTCCGGCGCGGAAAACATCCGGATCCACTCGGGCTTGATGATGGACCTGAAGCCGCTGATGAGAGCAGCCGTCTGGTTCTTGATCTGGGTGTGCATCCGGAAGTGAGCCATGAGGTGGATGTAGCTGATCCTGGGTGGGACAGGGCAGGTGGCAGGGAGGGATGGAGCAGCCAGGGATACTCTCCATGCCGATCCTGACCTGTCTCTCCAGCCCCAAAGGGCCTGGCACCGCCTGGAAGGGGACTGTACTTTCCCTTCCGGGGCTCTGCTCTTTATTTAAGCATGTAAAGATGTTCTGCCCAGACTTTGCCCCCTTCCCCACCTCTTTGACTCTGTTCATTTCTTGGAGCTCCTGCACAACACCGGGACTAACTGGCTCCAATAATCTACTGATCAGCCTTGGCCAGACACAGCTCTGAGAGGGGAGCACACACCCAACTCCTCTTTAAAGGATCAGATCCTCAGGCAGACACTCCTCTAGTGCTCCTGCCCCCACGGGCTGGAGAAGAAACACACCAAAACCACACAGCACATTCCCACCTCCCTCCAGGAGTGTGGAAGAGGAGGCTTGTTTGTTACAGGGAGGCACCATCAGGCTTCCTCTTTTCACCCACAGGCAAAACACCTGAATTTGCTGATTGGTGTAGCCAATCCCACTGATTGGGTTTTTGCCAGGTCACCTCACTCCATCATTCCCAGACAGAGCTGTCCCCAGTTTGCTTCTGCTCCCAATGCCTCTGCTCCCTCCCAGCTCCCAGTTTGTGTGAAAAAGCTTCAAAGTTCCTGCTGTAAATGATCAGAGCAACATCCAGGACTTTCAACTTTCTCCCTGAGCTCATTTCTGACAAGGCAGAGGAAGATTCTTTCAAATGCAAGCTCCCTGGTCAGAGCTGCAGAAGGGAAAAGACTCGGAACATCAAGCTGCAAAGCACGACTAGCACAGCCAAATCCTCAGGTAGGACCCAGCTTTCATTTGCCATTAAAGAGAACAACCCCCAGATTACCAGTTCAAACACACATCTGCTTAATAGATATTTCATCCTGCTTTTATGATCACTGAAGGGGATAGGGAAGGGGAAAAAAAAAAGAAGGGAACAAAAAGGTGGGGTTGGTTTTCAGGCTCCCGAGTTGACATTTGAGATAACTATCTAAAAGCCGGTTATCTGTGAAAACAGCCCCAGGGCTCGGTGTCTCCTCTCATTTCCTGAGTCTAAAGAACGACTGTCGACTGCATTTGAATTCACCACTGTCTGCTCCGACCACGGTGCTTTATACAACTGCCACATGTTATCATTCTGAGGAGATCTGTCTGCTCCAAGGTGTCTTTGAGCATCTGTGCCCTCTGTGTTCACCACCGTGTGCCTGAATTGCTTTGAATCCATCTGTCTGTATCCATCACCATCATTAAATCCTGCAGAATCTCCCTGACTGTGTGCCTTTGACCTCAGAAGTGCTGTTTCAAGAAGTAAATTGTCAATTTTTATTTTGCAAATCAAATTTAATACAATTTCTGCCGATGAACTGTAACCAGCAAATTCCATTATGATATTTATGTGCTCCTTCTACTCCAATCTATCTCAATTCATTCCAGATGCAAGCCCAAGGAACCAGAATAAAGTATTTTGCAGTAGTGACCTTAAAAATGTAATTGCTGTACTTACTTATTTTCATTGGTAACGGGAATGGTCTTCCCTCCAGGAACAAGTTCATGGCAAACAAGCTGAGGGAAGAAATGATTGGATTGCTAATTACTGCCTGGAACCACAATGGAAGGAAATGCCATGCTAAGCTGTTACCTCCCCATAAAACATTTATTTTTACAATAAAACAGTAGGATTTAAAATTTAAGTAATAATCCTGCTTCTGCCTTGAACCAGTTTCACTTAACTGTTAACAGAGCAATGGAACAGCAGGAACTCCAACTCTCCCACCAGCAGAGCCAGCCCTTCTCCCAGGAAGCCTCCTCTCCAGCCTGATCCATCACCACTGAACCACACACAAATCAATTCCAAGAGCCCTGGGGGACTGTCACAAACCCAGAATCCAGGGGCTGAACAAGCTTAGAGCCTCGGATAGCTCAGTCTAACAGCACAGTCCAAAGCTGGCTGATCCACAGGTCTCATCCAGGGGCTCCCGGAGCTCCTGTCCCAGCAGCTGGGCACTCCAGGCAGGAAGGGAGTGAGCTGGGAAGGATCTCCCAGGGCCTGGTGCTCCCCTCCAGCTCAGGGGCAGTGCAGGGCCCTCCAGGTGCTGGCTCATCTTTCCACAAACTGAGGCAGAAAGTCTTTATTCACACATCAGAGCGGCCTCCATGCCTCAGCTCCAGGGGAATTCCAAAGTCAGGAGAGAGCACAGCTCAGAAAATGAGCTCAGCTCACCTGTGCCCAACACCCCTACCCCAGCAGGGACACAGTTCATTCAGGGTTATCCCACCTGGCTCCTTCAGCATGGCCAAAGCACAGGAAAAACGGGAGAGCCTGGTTTATTTTTAACCTTAGTGTACCACAGGCTTCCATTTCTCATTGCTGGGCTCTACACCCTGTTTCCAACTTTTATTTTTCAAACAAGCCCTCAAAACTGAACCCTCAGCAATCCTGAGGCAGCAGGAGGGTGTCCTGCAGTGGGCACAGCCCCTGGTGGTGCAAAGCAGGGCTGTGTCCACAGTCAGCTTTTCTCACTTACCTGTGCAGGTGCATTTTCATGGCTAGTGCTTCTCCTGGACAAACTTGCCAGCTGAGAAATAAAAATGCAGCAGGCAAAGCTCCCAAGGACAAGCTGCCCCAGACAGACACTCCCTGACTCAGTGGTCTCTGTGCCACTGGATCTATCCTGCTCTCAGTGCCCAGGATCAGCACAGGCTGGGGGCTCCCCATGGAATTTGCAGCCACAACACACTGACAGCCAAGGCATTTTTATCTTATCTCTCCAGATTTTCCAGCTACACACAACATCACAGAGCCTAGGGCTCAAGTGCAACCAAGTACCTTCAAGCCTTCCTAAGGGACTGACAAACAGCTTTTTCTTCTCTAGGCCAAGAGACCTCCTGACACACTTCAAGTTTCTCTGACAGAAAGGGCTGTGTTGGAAGAAAAGGAATTTCTCCCTACTCAGAGATTCTTCTTTAAAAGAAAGCAAAACCAGTTATGCAGGGAAAGCATTAAACACTTTTTCAACTACAAAGGAAAAAACCCTGGCAGCAGAAATATTAAGGGTCAGAGGGCAACCTTTTTGTGGAAAAAGCTGTTCTCTGCTCACAGCTAAATACTGAATATCTGAGCTGAGCTCAGAGAAGCCCTGAAGCTGAGCCAGCCTGGCAGCACAGGCATTTCTTCTGTAAAGAAGAGCAGAGCTCAGCCCTCACCACAATCAAACACAAGGTCATTTCCCAGTCAGTCCCCTGGGGACTCCTGCTCAGATGGGCCACACAGAGCATCCACCTGACTACGCGCAGAAGCGCAGTTCCAGTGTAAAAAGCGCGAGCTGGGACACACTCCTGCCTTTCAGACGCTCAACACCAGCTCCCAGAGAGCTCAGCAGAGAATAATATCTGTTTTCTGCTGGCAAATCTGACTGCAGGTGTATTTCTCTGCTCTAAGGACACCAAATCTGCCACTTCTGACACCACGGGCTTTCCCACAGCAGAGGGCAACAACCCTCAGGACCCCTCAGCGCTTCAAAGGCTCTGCTGGTAGCACCAGCGAGACAAGCAAGGAGACACTCCCACATGGATCAGCTGGGATCTAACCAGGAGGAACAGGGACTGCCTCAGCCAGGGCTGTGGATTCTGTCAGTGCCCAGAATTCTGCTCATCACCACCTATCAGGATGTGGACCCTGATGATCCTTGTGAGTCCCTTCCAACTGAGGATATTCTATGATTCTACTCCATGACAGCACGAAGGGGGTGTTTGGGACAAAGTAAAGATCCAACATCTCACTGAATAAAAACCTACCTGACCCATCACATCTTCATCATAGGACAGTGTTAAGCTCAGGTCACTGATGTCGCCATCATAACGCTGGAGAACAACAGGGAAAGGGAAAGAAGGTCAGTGTTCAGCAGCAGAACCACCAGCTACTTCCAGGGTGGTTTTAAAAAAAGATCAGTAATCCAAAGGCACTTGTAATGGGCTGTTTCTAACAGCAGTGACCAGGGAGGTGAACAACAGGAAAGTTGATGCTCAAACCTTAATTGAAGTGAGGTTTTTATAGAACTCGGAGTCCAAGGAGGGAAGTTCATCCACGGAGCTGTAGAAGACACTGTGGTGGTGCCCAAGGAGCTGACTCAAAAAGAAGGAAGCAAATGGTACATCCACAACTATTCCCTGTGGACAAGAAAAATGCACAGGTAAGGTCCTGCCCCACACATGTTATCTGTGGCAACTTTGGTTACCTGCAAGGCCTGCAGGTAGAACCTGTGATGTGGAACAAGTGCAAAGGGCATCTTTGCAAGGCATTGAAATCAGCTACAAAACCCACATCCTCTTAAAATCCATTAATTAGTGCAGTAAGTGCAAAAAGGCAACAGGGGAACTCCATGTTTCCTTTAAAAGAACTGCCTTACGTGGAGTGGGTCATAATGTCACTCCATCTTCCTTTTTGAGACACCCCTTTAAGGCACCAACAAATGGATGCTTGGAAGGTGTAACACCAAAATAACAGACTATTCCAGCTGGTGTTCCCAGCACCACGAGGAATAATCAAGGTGTGTCCCAAGTTTTACCTCCAAGATTATTTTTAACACATGCCTGAAGAAATTCCAGCCTGTTCCACTATGAGTATCTTTATGCAAGTCCTTTTTCCAAACTCACCTCTTCAGTAACACCTCCCCAGGCAAAACAGATGCTCTCAAAGGCACCCCCACAGAACTGTACCAACAGTGACAATATCCTGCTATGGTGCTTCTGGCTCACCTCATATACAGCCTTCCCAAGCATCTTCCCTACAAACTCGAAGAGCTGGAGGTAGTTCTCATGGATGTAGGATGTTGGGGATGGATACAGCCTCTCATCACCACTGGTGGTCTGCACACAGAGAGGAGAGCACAGTGAGCCAGGCTGTTCCTGCCTGCAGGAGGTCACCACAGTCAGCACCCGGGTCATACCTTGAACAGGTTGAGTGCAGGGTCAAACACTTTTTTAATTATCTCTTCCAGAAACTCTTTGAAGACCCCATCTTGATCAATACCAGCCTCATCGACTCCCAGGTCATTCACAAACTTCACTCTGATCACTCCCTTCATGGCGTTCTGGGAAAGCTGCCGGAGCTGTTCGTATCCATCCTACACAGACCAGGAGATCCAGAGCACAGTCATGGAGGGAGACACGTGAAACACCCACACAGACATGCAGCAGAGACAGGAGATAGATACACCACAGGAACCTGCATTACTATTGAACCTTGTGTTCAAAAGGAGCAGCATTTTCCGAGTCAAAACCCCAGGTTTGGAGCAGCTGAACTGAACAAAGGCCCAGCATTTTTCCTGTATCATCAGTTCTGAGACTGATGGGTCCCTCAACACCCAGAGAGAAGGTAAAAAACATAAAAATACACTCTGGGCCCATATTTTTGTAAGGCCAAGGTGCTGCCCTGTTGGTTGGCTCCTGCAGGGCAGGTCCCTCACCTCCAGCATCCGTGAGCGGCGGATGGTGATGTGTGTGACGTGAGGGGACGCCGAGCTGGTTTCAACCAGCCCCAGCTTCTCCTTCTCCTTTGTGACCATGTTTCGGAAAAGCAGCACCCTCTTCAAAAAGAAAACAAATGTCAGTCTTCGTCCACAAGGATCCTTATCCTGCAGTGCAGCAGGGCTTTAGAACACACATCCAGAAGTACTCCTGGTTGTCCCAATCCCAGTTGGGCCCAGAAACGACACTGGCACCCACTCACTCCATGCAGCTGCCCACACAAATCAGTTCTGTCTCAACAACAGAAATCAAGACATTTAGAGGAAATATACTGGGGAGAGGTGGGAAGGAAGCAGAAGACTTCTATTCAACTGGCATTTCAATCACGAAATGCTCCAGACACGTGTCCATCCCAGCCCACCCAGCTCAGTGCCTTCCCAGCCTCCATCCTCTGCCCCCATCCCACTCACGTTCTTGTGGGGAATGACGTGTGGGATGTACTGCAGGAGCAGCTGGGCTCGTTTCTTGTCCTTGTCCAGCTCCTGGAAGAGCACACTGGGTTTGAGGTCCCTTTACAAAGAAAGGTAGAGTTTCAGAGATCCCTAAGAAATGCCCAGGTGTGCAGAATAGCTGGGGGCAGGAGACAGGAAACCTGCAATGATTTCAAAGATGACTTAAGCGCTCAGGTGCACCCTTGTAAGAAGGTGAGAAGGCCAGAGACACTCAAGCTCTTGGGTGCTGAGTCAGGTTTCAAAGCACCACCTAAACCTCACACTACGGAAAAGCAGCACAACATGAGGGGTGTCCTTAACTGCAAACAGAGGGAGCAGTTCTCACCTCGATTTCCCAGGCAGAATTTAAAGAAGGGAACCCAAACCAGGCTACACAGAGGACCTGGAGCACTGGGACAGGCACAGAGCTGCACACAACCCCTGCCCTGGACACTCACTTGCGCAGCCAGTGCTCGTCGGGAGCGAAGCGCCGGCGACAGTCCCGCTCGTACAGCACCATGAGCCAGCCATGCACGGAGTGGAACAGCTCCAGGGTCTCCCCTCGGGCATTCTCTGCACAGAAGGGACGAAGCAGCCATGTCCAGTCACCCCATGCAACAGGAGTGGCCAACTGGACTATCTCATCTAATTACCAGAGCTGAGCTGTACCCAAATTAACCAGCAGATACATCAACACCAGATATCTGCGGAGACCTGAGCAGGCCTGGTCCCAGAATTACTGTCCAACACATGGACCAGCCACGCTAAACTTCATCCCTGCCAAAAACCAACATGCCCATCATGCCTGTTTGTTACACAAATTCTTACTGGAAATAGGAAAGTGCTCAGTATTTGGTGCCAAGAACGACAGCGACATCTGGACATCAAAAGACTGGGACATATTCCCATATAGTAGTGGGTTTTGTGCCAAGTAATAATTAGCAGAAGCTTCAAATTCCAAAATTAATGCTATTTGTTGTTCTAACAGTAGTATCAGCTCAAGCTACTAAAAGCACTTACCTACAATTCCATCCCAGATCATCTTAAACACGAAGGAATTCAGGAAAGAGGAGATGGTAACGAGCTCCTCCAGCTTGAATGAAATCTGCTCTTCATAGACCTCTATATCATCAAGAATCCTGTCAGAGCAAACAAATGCAAATGCACAAGTGTAAATTTAATTCCCTTTTGAAATTTTCATAAAGGCACATTATCCTTTAGCAGCAGCTCTTATTTCTATGACAACTGATACTCATGAGGATCTAAAGTCATAAACAACTAAACCTTATTTATGGATTTTGATTGATAGCAGATCCTAACAGAAGATGGTATGAAAGTCTGAGATACAAGCAAAGCCAGAGTTTCAGGCTTAGAAGGACCTGTGCTATCACTCCCAAGAAAACTTTTGCATCATTCAAGCTAACAGAACTGTCTCTCCTGACCAGCAAGGACAAATTTCCACCCCCGCTCCCACCCTTTGTGCCGTTTCTTTCTCCTCCCAGTTTTGTTACCAGTCTAGCAAGCTGGATATTCCTGAAGCAGCACATGGCTGCTGGGGAAAGTCCTTTTGAAGCCCTTTATTTCTCAGGACTTTACCCCAAAATCTTGCTGCTTTACCCTGCCTAATTATCTTCATGAAAAGGCATAAAACCTTAACTACTTCTCCTAAAACTTCAGGAACACAACAGCTTCATATTACAAATGCAGGGAGCAGCCCCCACATGCTACCTACGTGATGAGGTGGCGGGAGCAGTCACAGAAGAGCATCAGCATGGCCAGCAGCCTCTTGGATTCCTCTGTGTCATTGTTTAAGCACTCCAAGAAGAGTTTTAACCCACCCTGTGGTCCCAGCTCACAGATAAAGGCCCACAATTTGGGCAACAGATCATCCAGGTAGGTGAGACCTATGAAAACATAAAGTACACTCAGTAAAGCTCATTCTGCTGCCTGTGAAGTCACGAATGTGACTTGGAGCTCAAAGACCCTTTTGCAAAGCAGAAGAGGAACAAGAGCATCCCATTTGGCTCCCAGGGCTGTCTGCATTAACAGGAGATGTACAATCACCAGGAAAGCAGGAAAAAAAAGCTTTTAATGAGGCATTGTTTGCACACCTTAAGCCTGTTTCCCCTAATTCTTTTGCAACTTTAGAAGATAATGAATTCCTGTGATCCCATCACCATTCCAGCATCTTGGAGATGGGAATACCACAAGGCTGTGCCCCTGGTCACCACTACAGCCACAAAGCACCCCCAGCTCTGCACTCTCTCTACCCACCAGACCAAAGCAGTGCTGATCTCCTCCTCCATCCATTCCCAAGACAGGTAATTTGTTCCCAAGATGAATGAAAGCATCCAATGTTCTCACCACAGAAAGATTAATATTGCCAGGCTTCCCAAAAACACTGACTCAGGCTGAAGTTTGACATGGTGTAAGCAAGGTTTCACAGGAGGAAAACTTGCTTCAGTTTGTATTCCGGAGAGTTAATGCTTGATCAAGTAGTGCTGAATGTTATTGACCAGCTGGATGATTCAAGATGGAACAAGCCTTCCACCCCAGCCAGTCAATAAACCCTTGTCAGTAATAAAACTACCAACAAGTCAACAGAATTTAATAAGGGAAATCTCTTTTTTCTGCGCACTGGAAGAGATTTGAAGAGCACAGAGGGGCCCCGACCTGTGAGGATCTGCAGGCGGATCTGGGTGAGCGTGGTCAGGGTGGTCTGGTACAGGACACAGATGCTGCAAACCTTCTGCACCTCCGCCGAGTCCACGCGCTTCCCCCCCACCGGCTTGAGGATGTTCCGGACAGAGGCGGATTTCTGGAACGCTCTCTTGAACAGGTCTGGGGACAGAGAAGCACAGAAGCCATGTTCAAAACCATTCCCACTGCCAGAGGACAAGGTTAGATGGGAGATTAGGAAGAAATCCTCCCCTGTGAGGGTAGTGAGGCTTGGCACAGGTTGCCCAGAGAAGTTGTGGCTGCCCCATCCCTGAAAGTATCCAAAGCCAGGTTGGAGCAACCTGGGCTGGTGGAAGGTGTCCCTGCCCATGGCAGGGGGTTGGCCTAAATGATCTTTAAGATCCCTTCCAACCCAAACAGCTCTGTGATTCCATGATTCTAACTGCAGTAACCACAGGATCTGGTGCTACAGGCAGCATACAGGAAATATCTGGTTTACAGTTATCTCATCCCAAATCCTCTTCTGCAGAACCACCACATGTCACAGGTGCACGAGCCGGCTTCACCTGCCTTGCCACATGGGAAGCTGCCCCCCACCTTGCCTTGGGAAGTACTAAGTTATGCAGTAAACACTTCAGCTGCAGAAAGGATGAAAGGAAACTGCTACAATAAGCAAATATTTCCCCAGCACCAAATGAGAGATTTTGCCCCAGGTCACAGAGCCACTCTGAGCAGGAATTACAAATAGGAGAGATCATATCCCCACCTCAGCAGCAGCAGCAGCTGCTGCAAGTAATTACTCAAAGCTCTCAGCATAAGTGGAAAAGCCAAAGCCCTTCGAGTCTGGGAGAGAGACACATGTACAAACACACACAAAACCTCCCCTACAACCCTCCAGAACTGACTTTTCATAGGAAGGCTGTTCTGAGGGGAAACTGGCTGTGCTGGCAGCTGAGCTATTTCCTGATTTTCCAGCAGTTTCTTGCTGAGCACATCACTGAAGAGAATGCGGATCATATGGACTCCCCAGAGGTGCTGCAGTTGCTTTGTCAGCAGAGGCATGGACTCATTCAGTCTGAAAGACAAGGCAGGGAGGCAGGTTGGAATAGAACACCAGGCAGTGACACTGATACATTTAGCTCATAATCCAAATTGGAATATGCTCCCACCCTACAGATGGTCCTCACAGGAAGGGCTGATATAAAGGTGCTGTATCAATGTACCAGTATGGCCACTGGTCACCAGTTTAACTACACTCCATGAATTTACTCATGGAATGGTCTGTGTATGAAAACACCAGTTCATATTGTGCAGACAGAACCTGAAATATCTGAGAAATTATTCTGAACAAGTTCTCACTGTTCATCTCGAGACATAAAACACATTGCAACACATTAAAAAAGGAAAAGAAATAAAAGGAGAGGCTTAATCATCTCTCCCCATAAGGTCCTTCCCACTCACCCATAATCCACAGTCTGTGAAAACCAGCCCAGCACAGGGTGCCAGTGGGTGAGGTTGGATTTCTTCTGTGACACATACTTCTGGCAGTAGGAGAGCATGTGGATGAGCACCCCCACAAAGTGGGCTGTCTCCTCCTCCAGGACCTGGTCATTCAGGGAGCCCAGGAACACCAGGTTACCTGGAGGAATGGCCAGAAAAGCAAGACTTAACAGGAACAGATGCTGTGGGACAGTGGTTACAGGTGAAACCAATCCTTCCTCAAGCCCAGGAGACGATTTCTCTCAACAGTGATTCTTAGAGGTCACCCTGCAGCAAGTCATTTCCAGTGATATGTCCCTTTGGCCACCTTCTCCTCTGCGTGCCACCAACACCTTCTACAAAGCACCACAAGCTGCAATCCATGGTTATTCCAGAGCTCCAACTGTTAATCTTGTTACTTTTATTGAAATGTCAATTTAAGTATTTAAGCAGCTTGTCCATTTAGGAACTGAGATCCAAGTCTGCCCCATTACAAGATTTTCTCTTTTCTCAGAGTCCAAGTCAAAAGCTGAGAGAGATGATGCTTCCCAGTTCAGTATGATGACATAGAGACAAAAGCAAGTCTCTGATCCTCCATCTGCAGAGGTCTTAAGCCATCTTTGTAATATTCTAAAATATGTTCAGTTATCATTTGGAAAATACGAATAAATCATTATCTAAATAATGATTAAAAATGATGAGTTGGAGGCAGCTCTGACCCATGGAGAAAGAAGATCTGACTCAAGACTCTCTTCCAAACATAGTAAGAAGCGTTGCAGGTGCTTACCCAGCAAACAGAGAGTGTGGCTCCCCTCCAGGCACACACAGACATCTCGGCATTGAGCCTCACGGCTCAAGAACAGGATGAACTTGCGGAACAGATCGTGAGATTCTATCACTGCCAGACGCTGAAAGACACAATCGACCTGCCCGTGAGGCACCACACAAAGCCCCACACCTGATCTGCCACAGCACCTGCGACTGGCCTTTCTTTCCAAATAAAGCAGCAAGTTGAGACTGTTGCCCTACAGAGTGTTTGACATGGAGCTGGCCTGGGAAATAAAACCCTTTGCAGGTGAACAGGTCACATAGTAGTTGTAGACAGAGCTTTGCAATCATCTGTCTGCAAGGACACAGGATGCCCATTTGGCACAAAACCTGCCTGTCTGCACCAAGCAGATTAAATTGGATTAATGGACAGCCCACTAGTTACCTCCTCAGATCCTCTGCCATGCAACAGGGTGATTTTTGCTTTGGCTCTGTCTATGGTTACAGAAATGGAAGAGTAGGGCCATGAAAAATTCAAACTGTCGGTCATATATGCCTTTATTACTTATTTACTTATTTTAGGGCAGCTCAGCCCATCACCCCTCTGATGTTAATAATGTCTGCATTATAAACCCAGAGTATTTGTAAGGATCAAGCACCTTCACAACAGAGTTGAAACTGGCAAAGAGAGAAAGGCAAAAGCTCTGTTCCAAGAGCTGATAAAATGGAATAACAAGTGGCCTGATGTGATAATCAGCAGACTTTTGGTCCTATGAGATCATCCACTTACCTCAGGTGTGAGAGTAGCAAGGTGAGTCATTATAGCAGGCACAGACATGATATGGATCAGGAAGGACCTCAACAGATTGTCTGAGAACTGTGCAGCAACCACAGGGCTACGGAGAGACAGAAACACTTCAGAGCACAACCTGACCCAGAAAAGCAAGACACAGCCTTCAACCGAGCTGTTCAGAACTGGTTACTGATTCTTCTTCCCTCAGCAGGAATCAGAGAATCATGGTTTGGGTTGAAAGAGGCCTTAAAGGCCGTTGGGTTCCACCTTCTGCCATGGGCAGGGACAGCTTCCACCAGACCAAGGTGTTCCAAGCCCTGTCCAACTTGGCCTTGAAGCATCACAAGAAAAACAACATTCACTTACACCTCTCTTCTCAGAGCAAGTTCACAGAACTGCTCTGGCTCAAAGGAATAAAGACAGCTCAGAGAATAAAGCCTTTTTATACAGCACACCCGCAACACTCTCAGGCTTAAATTGTTCACCTCCTAATTCCCCTTCTCCCCACTCCCAGAAAACTAGAAATGAATTGCTTTCCTTAGGAAGAAGTTGGGTGACATGGACACCCATTGCTCCTCTCCTGACCATCACACCCTCACCATCCCAGCAGTGACAGCGGCAGAAAGGAAGTGACACCCAATTAACCACTGAGGTTTTAATGCTCATTAGTGGCTGCAGGTTTCCAAAGTGCTGCTTCAGGGACAAACTTTGCCCCTGCAGATGGAGTAACAGGTACACCTGCAGCAGCAGTTCATCGTGGAGAGGCACAACCAGCTCACCTGGAGAGCTCCAACCCTTCTGAGGTTCAACAGACAGACCCTGCAGTCTGAACTGAGCTGCACCCTTAAGTTAAGGCTCGCACTAATTACTGACTTAAACGCATTCCGAGCTGAAAAAGGATGACAGCAAAGTAAGCCATTTGCCTAAAGCAGCTTCTTTCATCAGGGTGATGCTCTCAAAGGCATGAAAACACTGGCAGAAGGAGAAGTCTTTAAAAAGCACAATAAAGGCAAGTTTGGCTGTAAATCCCCCGGAGCAGCTCCAGCTGCCTTACCGCAGTGCCAGGGAGAAGATGGCAGTTAAAGAGCCCTTGGACAAGGAAGGTCTGGATCTTGCCAAGCCATTAGTTAGCAAAATCTGGAATAAAACCCAAATAAATAAAATAAAAAGCCTGTTGTACTCAGGAAAAAAAAAAAAGATTATGATTACTCCTGAAAGATATTAGTTTTATTTAATGCAGAGAAAAAGGACACCAGAGCAACCAAAAATCCAGTTCCTACAAGTCATTTGGCAGCACTAGAAGGGCTTCAGGTTAATAATGGCAGAACACAAAAGCTGCACTCAAATCAGACATTCTACAGCACTTATTTCTCTAGGACCTGTACTCATAGAGTGCCCAGGCTTTCCTAATTAACAGGCAATAGTCTGGTAATCTAATTCTCATTTAAAAGGTTAATTACATTAGTTCCTTTTCCCAACAGAGCAGTAAACAAACCCAACCCATACAATGTGGCACCAGCAAAGTTTGGGAAAAATATTCAAGATTCCTCCTTGTCTGTCTCATTATGAGATGATTAAGAGGATTTAGATTCAGCAGTACAGACAGAAAGGAGAGGGTGGGGAGACTCTGTTTTACTGCTTTGAGAAAAATATGACCACAGACAAATCCCCAGCAGCTTCTCCCTGACACTCCACCACAGATCCAAACAGCTCTCTTAGGACACAGAGCACAGGCAGGACTGGGGTTTGTTTGGATAAAGAGGAGACAGGAGTGTACCAGCTGAGACTGACCTGCAGCACAGAATAAAACCCCTTCTGGTTCAGGTGTCCCATGATGTTTGCACAGATGTGGTTCATTGCAGGCCTCAGGGTTTCACCTTTGGGTTTAAGCACTGGTGTCACCAAAACAGCATCACAGCCCCATTCTGCATTTCCCCACACACAACACAGCAGTGTGGAACTGCCCAAGCCCTCCTTGCACAAATCCTTGTCCTTATACACAAACCCATCATTTGGGCAGCATTTCACATGGTCTTGTTTAAGATGGAAGAGTCTTATTTACTCACAATATTTGTCTATGTGTATTTCCTACAAAAACCTGGAGCTAAAAGCACATATTCCCTTTTCTTCTGAACACTCGTGTGTGTGTGGGGATTTGGAATATTATAAAAACTTTATAACAAGTTGTTGGTCTCCTAAGGGAAACATCCTAATCTCGAGGGGAACAGTCTAATTCCAAGGGAATCCTTGTGCTGTGCAAGCACAGGAACAAAATGAAACTTTGTGGCAACCATGGGGAGGGGACAAGGTGCAGAAACACAATCCCAAAATGGTCTGGGACCTTAAAGATCATTCAGTCCCACATCCTGCCATAAGCAGGACACCTTCCACCATCCCAGGTTGTTCCAAGCCCCGTCCAACCTGGCCTTGGACACTTCCAGGGATGGGGCAGCCACAGCTTCTCTGGGCAACCTGTGCCAGGGCCTTCAGAGGATTTTAATAGTGAGTCCCAAATCTTAAGGAATTAATGCACCAACCTTTTCCCCGAAGGATTTTCCAGGTTGAAGTGTCTGTGAAGGTGACGAGCATTGTGAGGTGCAGATTGACCAGTCTGGAGTCCTGCAGGATGTCAGGCTGTGATAACAAACACCAGGGTTAATAAACCTAATTAGCTTTGTGCCAACTGTTAAATGCTGGGAGAGAAAACACGAAGAAAACAGTCCTGACCTTGAGCTGCTTGAGAAATTCACAGCAAAACCACAAAATATCTTTGATCTGTTTTATCCATAGGAGTGTGAGATCCTTGGAGAGAGCCAGGGACACGTACCACACCTGAGGAAGGGGGATACACTCCATGATCAGTGTTTGTGCCTGGCAGAGCACATTGCCAGAAGTTTTGTAACTGCCCACAAATGTGGGACCAAGATACTTCTCTCCCCAGATTCCCTGGTCAAAGGGACACCACCCATCCCAGAATCAACTGCCCTTTAACTCCCATGGCTGTACACAATAAAAATATCAGAGCAGTACTAAGGGACTTGTCCAAACTTTGACCATGGAATCTCTGCAGAGTTCAGAAGCTTCTGAAAGCTAAAAATGCAAACATCACCCATGTAAATCCCCACACATAGAATAATAACAAACAACCCTGCCCCCCTCAAACCAAACCCCTCCTGCTGACCTTGGGCTCGTTCTCCACGTCCATGCTGTTAAGGATACAACGGCACAGCTTTTCAAATCTCTGGGGAAATAAGAAGGTGGGATTAGTTCTAACTACAGGAAGGGCTATTCTGGAAAAGCACGAGGAACAGCTCAGCAGAGGGAGCAAGACCTCCCTGGATCAAACAGCAAATGTTCTACACACACACTCCCCTCCAGCCAGGGCCAATGGCTCCTTCCAGGGGAGCACATGCATACATTGTGCTGCTGCTGGGCAGAATTCCCTCCTTGAGCACAGTGCTGATCCACAGGAGGAATTCCTGCAGCCTCCCTGCTGAACTGCCTCCCTCACCAGCACCAGGGAAAGCATCTTCCTGCAGGGGTTCAGCCAGAACAGCTTGGTGCCAAGGAGTGCAGCAGTGTCCCAGACTCCTTGGACATCCCAGCAGAACTCGGCCCTCACATCCATAACACCTGAATTATCATTTCAGTCCAGTTTTACGTGTTCAGGCCATATATTTCCCACGTATCTACAGAAAACTGCATTTGCAGCACAGATTTCAATGGAAGATTTTCAATGGAGATTGAAAAAAATCACCCATTGCTGCAATTTAAACAAAGTCTTTCACTTCTCAACTGTGTCCTTACAATCAGCCCTCACAGTTTCCTGGGGCAAAATTCATCATCTCCAGGCTTCACTCTGAACCCACAAATTTAGGGCATGGTCAGAAAGAGAAACCAGATAGATCAGATATCAACAGATACAAATCAGACACAAAGAGCCAGCACAGCTCATTGGGAGCTGCCACAAGGTCCCTGCCTGGGAAACTGCAGTGCCAAAATCCTCACTGCTCAGTTCCTGCAGCTGGCACAGTCACCAGGAAAAAAATTCACCAAACCATGCCCTGAATACAGAACCAGTACTGAAAAATTCAGGGCATCTCCTGTTTCATTCCTACAGGCAGATCCCTCCAGGAAGGACCAGGAGACAGAGATCACATTTCTGAGGCCAAAATATGCTGCAGGAACCTACAGGATCACTGGATAATGAATTAAACATACTTAACATGTTAAAACGTGTCCTCAAAAGAAAAGCAGCAGGTCAGGGCAGTGTCCTCACCTCCTTGTCCTCTTTGGGATTAAACACAAACAGCAGCTTCCTGGCAATTCTGAACACAGACAGAGCACTTCTTTTACTTGAGCCAGATTCATTTGTCCCAAAAAAATCGTCCACCTCCTTCCTATCAAAGTGAGAAAAATGAGTAGTTAAAAACCAAGAAAACCTCTCCAGATAAGAGCAAGGGTAGAATTCCAGGACGAAAGGGGAATGGAAATGGAGAAGGACAATTTACAAGGGCCTGGAGTGACAGGACAAGGAGAAATGGCTTCCCACTGCCAGAGGGCAGGGTTAGGTGGGAGATTGGGAATGAATGGTTCCCTGTGAGAGTGGTGATGCCCTGGCACAGGTTGCCCAGAGAAGCTGTGGCTGCCCCATCCCTGGAAGTGTTCCAGGCCAGGTTGGACAGGGCTTGGAGCAGCCTGGGCTAGTGGAAGGTGTTCCTGCCACAGCAGAGGGTTGGAACGAGATGAGCTTTAACTCCCTTCCAACCCAACCCACCCCATGATTCCACGAATCCCACACACCTGATGTCCCTCTGGAGGCGGCAGCGGCACAGGAACCTCCTGACCAGGGCCTGGAGCTGCACAGCCGCTCGTTCCCTCTCCTTCAGCTCCCGCCGCTCCTCCCGCGCCTGCCGCGCCTTGTCCAGGAACTGCGCCCGGGAGCTCTGGCTGGCACTGAACATGGCTGGGGCTCTGGGGAGCACACACCTGGAAAACTGGGAGCAGAGGGGGGAAAACACGCAGGGTAGGGCAATTCTCTGCCTCTGCACTGACTGCAGCAACGTCCAGGGAGGGGAGAACTGGACAGCAGAGGAATAAACGTGAGCACACGCAGGCAGGGCCCTGTCACGGGGCTGCCCCAGGACACACACACTGACACAGAACCTTCCAGCACGGCCCACAGCTGCTGCAGGCAGGGAGACTTTGAGAGGAAAAAATAAATACACCAGTGTTTTGACACTGTTTTCCACTCCTGAACTCCACCTCCCCTTCCAACCTCTATTATGTTCACAGGTAAGAACAGCTCTACAGGCAGGGACATGGTGCAAAGGGCACAAGGGACACTGATTCATTGCCACTCACCAGATAAAATGCCCAGAGTCAACAAGAGCTTTATAAAGAGTGACAAGAAACTCACCTGAAGGGCCGCTTCTTCAGAAGTGTGCAATGCTCATTTACACACACACATGATCCCAGCCAGTGCCTTGGGGCAGCTCCTGCACGGATCAGCACATTCCCTGTGGGTGGTTGGGGGGTTTAGACCTTCCCTCTGCAATTCTAAGTCCTTTGGGCCAGATTTCCCTCTCGGCACACCAGCAGGGGAAGGGTAAGTGGGGAAAGCTCCAGGACAGGAGAAGCAGCACCAGGGCTGCGGGCAGTGGCAGCTGGGGGGGAGAGATAACTCCGTGCGGGAAGGACAAAGCGATCCAGGGCCGCGGGGACCGGCGGGATCCGAGCAGGTGCCGCTCCTGAGATGCGGGGGCAGGACCGGGAGCCACCACAGCCCCCGAAGGGAGCTCCACACCTCGGGCCTGGGGCAGGCCGTGGGCAAAGCAGCCACAGAGCCCCCCACCCCCCGAGCCCTTCTCACAGCCCCCTCGGGACCTCCTCGCAACCCGTTCGGGACCACCTCGCAGCCTCCCGCCTGCCCTCAGAGCCACCCCAGACCTCCCTCAGCCACCCAGTCCCTTCCCAGCCGCCCAATCCCGCTCACAGGCCCTCCTACCCCGGGCCCAGTCTCCCTCCGCGCCGCTCACTCCGCGGGCCCCGCAGCCCCCGGGCCCTCACCGTAGCCCCCGGCGGACACCGGGCCGGCCGGGCCGGGCGGCCCCGGGACCCCCCCGGTCCCCTCAGGCCGCGGCCGCAGCCCCCTCCTCGCACTCCGGGTCCGCTGCCCGGGTCCGGCCGCCAACCCACTCCGCCTCTGCCGTTCCGCCCGTTGCTCACCGGCTCGGCGCGGGGAGAGCAGCCGGCGCTGCGCCCCGCTGGCACCAGGAAGGTTGGGCTGGGCCGGGCCGGGACAAACCGCGTCGGGCCGGGCCGGTCCAAGCCGGTGAGGCGGGAGCGCAGCGCGGCAGCGCCCGGGGGGGACGGGCCGGCGGGACATCGGGCGGGTTTGGGGGGCGCACCCGGGCGGGGCCGGAAGGACGCGAGGGGCGGAAGTTCCCCCGCCCGCCTCGCGCTCTGTCGGTCCGAGGGGCTGCGGCCCGTTCATGGTGAGGGGGGGACGGGGGGGTCG
>JAWWES010000037.1:9369000-9390376 GCA_035583135.1 Lophotriccus pileatus
GGTTTGAGGGGGATCGGAGGAGGGCGCTGGGTTGGATGGGGGAGGATGAAGAGGGCTGGGGGGGGCTTTGGGCCCCCGGGGGTGGGAGCTCCGGGCAGGAAAGGGGGAGAGGCTAAGAGGGGTTGGGGGGAGATGAGGGGGAGGCTCGGGCTGCGGGAGGCACTGAAGGGGGCCGGGGGAGTCTTACCCGGGGAGTACGTGCGGGGGGCGCTGCCCTGGGGGGCGTTGGGGTGAGGCAGGATTTGGGGGTCCGGCCCTTGCGGTGGGATATGGGGAGAGGGGATGTTCAACCCCGGGTTGGGGTGCTCAGAGAGGAGGGAGCAGGTCCAGGGCCCCCAGGTGGGGTCGGACCCCCGGAGTCGGGGTGCTCGGTTTGCATGTGCCCAAACCCCCTGAGCGCCCCTGGCCTGGGGCCGATTGTTTGGGGAGGGCAGGGCTGGGGTTTGGGGTGCAGCGCCCCAGCTCTGTGCCGTGGGGGTGGCAGGGTGCTGGGCTGAGGCTGCTGCCTGTGCTCCCCTGAGAGCTCCGAGCACAGGGACCATCCCTGCCCACCCTGCCCCTCGCCCTGGGCACACAGCATAGACACACAGCTCCGGCTCCGTGGGGATTTGCCACGGGACAGTGTTGTGTTTAGTGGCAGTGCAGCAAAACTCCTTCCAGGAAGTGTAATCCAGGTGCTGTGGAAGGGGTGGGAGCTGGGTGTGCAGGGATGGGGGGGTGTTTATCATCCCACCCTGTCCCTATGAGGCAGAAGTCCAGGGAGACTCAGGGTGATTAAGGATTTGTCGTTAGTGGCTCTGGGGCATTTGTGGAGCTGAGCCAACCTGTGCCTGTTCCAGTGTGACCTCCTTAGCTAAGGGACAGGGAATGTGGCTGGGGGCCCACTCTGCGTGGGGACTGCAGGCACAGGGAGTGGGGGGTGCTGGATGGTGGGATTTGGTGTGTGGAGAAATGTGGGAGGGCAGGGAACAGAGTGGGAAGCTCATGTGTGCTCTCTCTGGATCCACGTGTGCTCTTTGGAGAGCGTCTGTGCTCCGAGAGACAAAAGCCTTGAAAACCTGCATTTTGTCACATCTGCTCCAGTTGTGTGTGTTGGGAATTGCCCAATTATGTCCCGGATTACTGATGGAGTAAGAGCTTGAGCTGTAGGAGTTGTGTAAGAAATGAAAGCAGTTGTTGTGGCAGAATGTTGGCTTTGCAGTGTAAGACCCAGCTTAGCATTCCCAGGAAAAACCCTGAGAAAAAAAATCAGGCCGAGTCGATTTCTGTCCTTCAGTTTCTGACAGTCAGAAAGAAAACAAAACCAAAGGCCTGGAACATCTGAGAACTTCACAGAGGGGCCGAGGGGAGCTGAGGTGTGAAATGCCTACTGAGAACGCGGGGTTGGGGGTCACACAGTGGGACTGCCGGTGTGGGGGCTCCTTCCTTGCCCCCTTTGTGGGGGCTCCTTCCTTGCCCCCTCTGTGGGGGCTCCTTCCTTGACCTGGGAGCTCCTTCCTTGACCTGGGGACTCCTTCCTTGCAGGAAGAGATGTCGGGAGAGAGCGTGGTGAGCTCGGCGGTGCCAGCGGCGGCGACGCGCACGACGTCCTTCAAGGGCACGAGCCCCAGCTCCAAGTACGTGAAGCTGAACGTGGGGGGGGCCCTGTACTACACCACCATGCAGACCCTCACCAAGCAGGACACCATGCTCAAGGCCATGTTCAGCGGCCGCATGGAAGTGCTCACGGACAGCGAAGGTAAGGAATGGGCTGCTCCCACTCACCCCCACCGCATCCTCCTGCTGCAGGGAGAGCCAGAGGGGCTGGAGAAACATCACAGAAACAGA
Organism: Lophotriccus pileatus; assembly: GCA_035583135.1. NCBI lineage: Eukaryota > Metazoa > Chordata > Aves > Passeriformes > Tyrannidae > Lophotriccus > Lophotriccus pileatus. The sequence goes on from JAWWES010000037.1 coordinate 9,370,828, forward strand.
GAGCAACTTCCAGTTGTAGGGCTGGGTAGATGGTCGGGGATGGAGCAACTCTCCTATGGGGAAAGGCTGGAGAGTTGGGATTGTGCAGGCTGGAGAGAAGGAGCTCAGGGGTGACCTAATTGTGGCTCTTCAGGACCTGAAGGGTGTGCAAGAAACATGGAGAGAGACTGTTTACAAGGGTCTGGAGGGACAGGACAAGGCTTCAAACCGACAGAGAGCAGGGTTAGATGGGAGATTGGGAAGGAATCCTTGCCTGTGAGGGTGAGGAGGCCCTGGCACAGGTTGCCCAGAGCAGCTGTGGCTGCCCCTGGATCCCTGCAGTGTCCAAGGCCAGGTTGGATGGGGCTTGGAGCAACCTGGGCTAGTGGAAGGTGTCCCTGCCCGTGGCAGGAGAGTAGGCTAAATATCTTTAAGGTCCTTTCCAACCCAAACCATTCTGTGATTCCATGATTATGCAGCTGGGAAAGATGTGGAACAAAAGACATAGGTGACTTGAGTGGGTGCCTGGACACCAGTGGGACACTAAAAAGGGCCAGTGCTCCTACCAGGCCCAGGTATCACCTGGAACATCTTTTCCTTTTGACATACTGACACTAAAGCTCAGAACCCCATGGAAAATGGTGGGGATTGTGATTAGGAATCCAGGAGTCAGGACTTGTGTGTTCACTTTGAAGCCCTGGAGGCTGTTCCCTCTTGTCTCCTTAAATATATAAAACTTGCTCTGAACATGGGGAGGTTTTATGAGGTAAAGCCTGATTTTTTAAAAATTTTTTTGTCTTTTGATCCTATTGTTTGTTTGCTTCACTAAAACTGAACCAGTTGCAAAATTTTCAGAGAATTTGTAGTTTTATATCAGCATTCCCATGTTTGGGGCATGTCACGGAGTTTAAGTGGAAGCTCAGCTTTATTTCTATGCTGATGTTTTGCCCATAACAATGTTTATGGACTGGGATACCTTTGAATTAGCAACAGCTACTGCAGAGCTGAGCCTGGAGGTTCAAAACAGCTTTCTTGGGACTAGTTAATTATTATTTGAAAATTTTGTTTGAGTTTGCTGAAGGCATAGAAAATTTGGCACGTGGCAAGGGGGGTGGACTGACTTTTGAGTGCTTTGGAATAGTCTGTATTTAGAGGCTTACAGGGCTCTTGTGATAGGAAGAAGTGGATTTGGAGGAGGAAAAATGTAAAAAATACAGTCTAATTAGCTGAATATTCCTGTTTTAGCCAGAAGTCTTTGTATTTAAGCTGGGGAAAACAAAGCTGTCTTGTTCCAGGTGTTATCCCATGCCAGGATAAAGCCGTAATGTGGGTCCTTTGGTTTGGGGCTCCAGATCAAAGGGCCTCTGGGATACTTCTCATGGATACAGACCATGGAGGTTGCATAAAAATAGCCAGTCTGGGCAAGACTGGGGAAAAAAACTGTCAAAGGGGAATCAATGCCCTGACTGGGAGCACTGGAGGTGTGGGAATGTTGTGAGCCCCCTCCCCTCACTGCTAAACTTCAGGCAACTCCAGCAGGATCCTCCTGTCCCTCCCTAAAGCTGCTCTGTGCTTCACTAAATTTGATAATTCCAGATTTCCCAAGGTTGGAAATGGATTGGAAATTCCAAATTTTTGGAAGCCCACCCTGGCATGATCCCAGAGCTTCCTGCAGGCAGCCTGGGCAGGTACATGAGGGCTGGTACATCCCATTCCCAGGGCTCAGAGGCCCTGGAAGTGCAGATACTGTTTGCACCCCAAGTCTGAGGGTAACTGAAGTTTCTTCTGTTAAAATGTCATGTTTGAGATGTAAACCCCCAAATTTATTTTGCTGTGATTCCCACAGTGTCTGTGCAGGATTGTTCCATGAAGCCAGTTTGTGTTTTAATAGGAATTTGATACTTCCTGTATGTTGTAATCCAGACACTCCCATGGCAGCAGTTCTTGCTTTATCTCCCCTTGCTTGGAAACTGGGACAATAGCATTGGGGCTGTCAAAGGAAACACTTTTTATCTGGAATTCTTCAAAATCTTGCTAATTGGTCACACCCAAAACCTGGCACCAAGCAAAATGTTTCCTAGGAAAAGAAGCCAGAATGTTTCTTAGGAAAAAAAGCCAGACTTGGGGAGAAAGTTTGGAGGGAGTTTAACCAGTCTGGAATGTGGCACACGGGGTCCTGCTCTGTGTCTGGATCCTTCTGACCTCAGACCCTCCCAGCCCCTTCTTCCAGCTGAACAATTCCAACCTGCTGCTCCTCAGGCTGTAGGAGAAAAGTCTGGAATTCTCTGGCTGTGGGTGGCAGATGATTATTTTCAGCTTAGAAATTGGTGATGAACTGTAGCAAAGCAACGTATTTGGAACATTTTATTTGCATAGGAATGAGCAGAGAGAAGGATTTGAGTTTTCCAGGTGCATCCACCTGTTTTCAATTCTCTTTTGCTGCTGTGGGATTTTTCCCCTCGCTCCCAATGGGATTTTTCCCTCGCTCCCTGCTGCTGTAGCCAGCTGATGGAGATGCTGTTCTTTGTCCAGCTGCTGATAAGAGACTGGAGCATCAGGCAGTGTCCAGTGTCAGGCTCCTGTTTCACCTGTCAGAGCTTGGCTGGAAAATGTTGTCTGGCTCGGCTGGAGTGTTTGGATCCTGTCCTGGACACTTCTTGTAAGACAGAAGGGTAATTCCCTGAAGGTCTGATGCATGCATGTACCAAGGAGTGAGGGGAGGGGGGAATTCTGCCCCTCTGCCCAGGTGAGACCCCCCCCCCCTCTGCAGTGCTGCTCCAGCTCTGGGGTCCCAGCACAGGAAGGACATGGAGCTGTTGGAGCGAGTCCAGAGGAGGCACAGAGATGGTCAAGGGGATGGGGCAGCTCTGCTGTGAGGAAAGGCTGAGAGAATTGGGATTGTGCAGCCTGGAGAAGAGAAACTTTGGGGTGACCTAACTGTGGCCTTCCAGGACCTGAAGGGGGTACAAGAAACATGGGGAGAGACTGGTTACAGGGATCTGGTGGGACAGGACAAGGGGAATGGCTTCAAACTGACAGAGGGTAGGATTAGATGGGAGATTGGGAAGGAATTCTTCCCTGTGAAGGTGATGAGGCCCTGGCACAGGTTGCCCAGAGAAGCTGTGGCTGCCCCTGGATCCCTGGAAGTGTCCAAGGCCAGGTTGGTTGGGGCTTGGAGCAACCTGGGCTAGTGGGAGGTGTCCCTGCCCATGGCAAGGGGTGGAACAAGATGGGCTTTAAGGTCCCCTTCTTACCCCAAACCATCCCATGATTTTCTGATACTTACAACTCTTGAATTCTGTATCCCTGCCTAAATGGATACAGGATGGCTTTGCAACACTGCAATTAAAAACCAGCTCTAACAGACTTCAGCTCAAGCTGCTTGTTGGCTCTGGTGGCTGAGGGTCTCTGGGGTCATTTCCCTGTGAGTCATCTCATTTTGGCTGTTTGGGTGAAACAGAAGGGTTTTAAAGCTGTTTTAGTGGTCACTCGTGTTTTGCAACACTGTTCCAAATATTTTCTCCTTCCCCCTCCCTCCACATGGAAATGAGCAATTCTGCTTTGGTATCACCATCTGTAAACATGGAGTTGCAGCAGATTTTTCCAGCCTACAGAGGAATCAGAGAGGATAGCAGAAGTTTGGGCATGTTAATTCTGCCCTCAGTGTGACCTTTACCTCCCTGGGTGTTGGTGTGCTCTGGTGAACTTGGGCAGCAGCTGCACTTGTGGAATGTGGATGTCCTTGTTCCTTGCCATGGCTTATGCTTCCTTTCTGTCACAGAATCCCACCATGGTTTGAGTGGAAAGGACTTTAAAGATCATCCAGTTCCAGCCCTGCTGCCATGGGCAAGGACACCTTCCACCCCATCTCCCACTAAAATGGGATTCCTTGCTTTCCATACATCTGCACTGCCAAATGGGCTTTTTTCTGCTCCACTTGGATAAGTGTAACGTGTTCATTAACCTGGATGAGTCCTTTGTTCCATGATTCCTCTGTCTCTAGTTCTGCCTTCTGCTTTCCAGTTTGCTCCTAGTCTGTAAAATCACCCTTTGAGCACACATTGTGTGTTCTGCAGACAGCAGGAGTGAGGGAGATGGGAAGCCTGGAGTAAAACTGCTGCAGAGTGTCTCAGTTTCCCTCAGAACAGCATGAAAGGGCCGTGTTCCCTTTCCAAACCGAACCAAATGTTCAGACTTTACTCGTAATTCCATTCATGCAGAACACCCAGGGTCTGCCTTAACCTACTTTCCTTATTTGTCCAAAATATGACTCCTTCCCCACAAGCGTTTCCTCGCTGCATTCCTGAGCCTCAGCCTGAGAGTGGCCATCTGTTCAGGCAGGGAGACTCCAGCCTCCTCTGCCTTGTGTTCCTCAGGGTCCTGATTCCAGCACCCAGAGGTGACATGTGGATCCTGCAGTTGCAGTTGTCCGGGCAGAGCTCTGGTTGTAGCTCTTTTTGTGCACCCTGGAGAAGAGAAGGCTCTGGGAAGACCTCAGAGCCCCTTTGAGTGGGGGTCTCCAGAGCTGGAGAGGGACTTTGGACAGGGGCCTGGAGTGACAGGACAAGGGGGAATGGCTTTAAGCTGAAGGAGGGAGATTTAGGTGAGATATTGGGAACAAATCTTCCCCTGTGGGCATGGTGCAGCCCTGGCACAGGTTGCCCAGAGAAGCTGTGCCCTATCCCTGCAAGTGTCCAAGGCCAGGTTGCTTGGAGCAACCTGAGATAGTGGAATGTTTCACTGCCCATGGCAGGGGGTGGAATGGGTTGATCTTTAAGGTCCCTTCCCACCCAAACCATTCCATGATTTTCTTCCCACCATGGTCCGTACATGGCAGTGCTGTTGAGCTCCAGGGCAGGGGCTGTCCCTCTGTGTGTCTTTCAGCACTTTGACACTGTCAGGGCCTTTTGCCACATTTGCCTCTGCTTGTCCTCACTGTGCTCTTCCCTGTCCCCAGGCTGGATCCTGATTGACCGCTGTGGGAAGCACTTTGGGACCATCCTGAACTACCTGCGGGACGGGGCCGTGCCGCTCCCAGAGAGCCGCCGGGAGATCGAGGAGCTGCTGGCTGAGGCCAAGTACTACCTGGTGCAGGGGCTGGTGGACGAGTGCCAGGCAGCCCTGCAGGTGGGGCCCAGGGCTGGGGAGGGGCTGGGGGTGGGCAGCAAGAATTTCTCCTGGTCTCACTTGGTGGTGTGGGAGGCTGGGATGAAGCTGGAACAGTTGATGTCACTGAGCTGCCGTGTGGTCCTTGCTCCCACAGAACAAGGACGCGTACGAGCCGTTCTGCAAGGTCCCGGTGATCACCTCCTCCAAGGAGGAGCAGAAACTCATCGCCACCTCCAACAAGGTGAGAGGGGCCGGGCTGTGCCCTGGGGAGACCTGGGGGTGTTCAGGTGGGAAGGCTCTTAGAGCCCCTTCCAGTGCCTAAAGGGGCTCCGAGAGAGGTGGAGAGGGGCTTTGGAAAAGGGATGGAGCGCCAGGACAAAGGGGAATGGCTTCTCACTGCCAGAAGGCAGGATTGGATGGGAGATTGGGCAGGAATTCTTCCCTGTGAGGGTGGTGAGGCCCTGGCACAGGCTGCCCACAGAAGCTGTGGCTGCCCCGTCCCTGGAAGTGTCCAAAGGCAGGTTGGATGCGGCTTGGAGCAACCTGGGATAGTGGGAGGTGTCCCTGCCCATGGCAGGGGATGGTGATAAGGCACAGGGCAGGTGAGAATAGCTGAGGATCCAAAGGCAGAGGATATATCATCAATAAGAGTAGCTGAGGATCCAGTCCCAGAAGGGGTCAGGAGGGATTGCAGCCCCGCTGCCAACCGGTGGATCACAGGTTTGCAGCAACAGCAGTAACACCACCACCAAAATCCCACTGGGAATTCTGGAGTGTCTCTGTGGGGCCTGGGGCTGGGCTGAGGTTCCAGCTCTTGCTGTGCTTCCAGTGGCTGATCTGGGCTTTGTTTCTTACAGCCAGCAGTGAAGTTGCTGTACAACAGAAGCAACAACAAATACTCCTACACCAGGTAAGTGACATCAGCTTGACTTGTTGGAAGTTTTTCATGGACTAAAATGCATCAGAAGCGTTTCCTTTTTTCTTCCCCCAGACCCAGGGACAGACTGGTATTGGTGTGCACTCTGTTTTTTCCCAATTAATTTCAAACTTGAGTCAGAAGGGAGCCTGCTGCCATCAGTGGAAGGCTGAGCCTGTGCTATTCCTGTGCCAGAGGAGTTCCTCTAATCCTTAGGTGCAGCTGGCAGAGGCTTCTGGCCAAGTGCTGTCTGCTTTCCCATGGATTGCAGTGTGATAATTGAGTACAGGAAGCCTTCCATGGTGCATCAATGGCCTAACACTGTGTCCATCCAGCTGGTGCTGAGCTCAGGAATGGCTTTATCTGGGCCATAGGATTTTGCACGCAGGGCTGTTGCTGTTGAGTTGCTGCTGGTTCAGAAGCAGGTTTTCCTGCTTGTAGTAGTGAAATACTAAGAATTAATGTCTTGGTTTTGCCTCATCCCTGGAAGTGTTCAAGGCCAGATTGGACAGGTCCTAGTGGAAAGTGTCCCCTCCCATGGCAGGGAGGTGGAACTGGATCTTTTAAGGTCCCTTCCAACCCAGACCATCCTGTGATCCTGTGACACTGTAACTGAAAGGAAGCTGGTTGTTTGGGGCTGTAAATGCCCCCTGCTCCGTTCCATGTGCTCTGTAAACCCCTGCTGCCTCCATCCCCCAGCAACTCCGACGACAACATGCTGAAGAACATCGAGCTGTTTGACAAGCTGTCCCTGCGGTTCAACGGGCGGGTGCTGTTCATCAAGGACGTCATCGGGGACGAGATCTGCTGCTGGTCCTTCTACGGGCAGGGCCGCAAGATCGCCGAGGTTTGCTGCACCTCCATCGTCTACGCCACCGAGAAGAAGCAGACCAAGGTACGGGTTTGCTGCCCTGGGCCCTGCTGCTGCTGCTGCCTGGCACCCTGACAGCTGCCCCAGGCTGAACACTGGCACTGTTCAGCTTCTCAGTGAGGCAGCACATGGAGCTCCTCCTGGGGCTCGGAGCAGCGGCTGCCTGGCCGTGGCACGTAACACTGGGGCAGCTCTTCATCTTTAGGCCAAACCTGTGCATTTAACCAGGTTTGGGGGTTGGAACTAGGTGATCTTTAAGGTCCTTTCCAGCCCACATCATTCAATGGTTCTACATCCTTGTGTAAAGGGGGATACAGGCGAGCAATGGCACACCTTCCGTGTGCTTCTTACCTTTCCCAGGAAAGACCTGTCTGAGCCTGCCCTGCATGCAGGGTGATTTTGGGAAAAGTCCAGCTAGTTGGAGGGTCTCAAAGGCTGGAAGCAAATAATGGAATGGAAAGGGTTGTGCCAGAAATCATTTCTGTGACTGTAAAAACAGGTATCAGGAGTTAAAACTAAGGTAATCTGGTGCCTGCAGTGACAGGCAACAGGTGAGAGTGACCTTCTCTTCCCTGGGCATGCAGGTGGAGTTCCCAGAAGCCCGAATTTATGAGGAGACACTGAACATTCTGCTCTACGAGTCCCAGGACGGGAGGGGACCTGACAATGCACTCCTGGAGGCCACAGGGGGGGCAGCAGGTCGGTCCCACCACCTGGAGGAGGATGAGGAGCGAGAGCGCATCGAGCGCGTGAGGAGGATCCACATCAAGCGCCCCGACGACAGGGCCCACCTGCACCAGTGAGCCAGGTGAGCCCCGGGCCCCAGCTCTGGGCAAGCAGCAGAGGACCAGGAGGCTCACCTTCTACCCAGCACAGTCTGTAAATTATGTCTTGTAACAAACTCTAGGTTATTTGGGGTATTTAAATGCTGTAGTTGTAGGACAAGAATAAACGAGGTTACTGGGCGTACGGTGGGTTCTGTAAGGGCCTGTTGAGCAGCTGGAGAAATGCCCTGAATTTTTAGCACTCTTGTTGTTGCTGTTTTGTGCTAGAGAGGAGGAGGGCTGGCTGCCTTTGGCTTTGGTTATTATCCTGCACTTTAAACACAAAACAAAACAACAAACAAAATGCTCAGCCAGCCCAGCCGTCCTCCTTCCCTCCAGGCACTCCCTGACCCTCACTCCTGGCACTCAGGAAAGGCTGGGATCTGGACACAAAGCTGCTGCACAGCTCCCTGTCTCCCAGGTCTGCAGGGCTGGGAGCTTGGGAGTGCCTTGGGGTGACTCCCTGAAGGACAAATGGCAGTGGATGGTGATGTTCCTGGAGTGCTGGGGGCAGAGGGACCCCTCAGAGCAAGGGGGCTGCTGCTCCCTTGGGCCTGGCTGTGGCTCCCCACAGAATCCCAGGACCTCCTCCTCCAAGGGTTCAGTGGAGCTTCTGCAGCACTGAGGGGAGATCCCTCCCTGCTTTATCCCTTCGGTTCAAGGTTAAAATTCCTCCCAGAAGAGGAAGATCAGGAGCAAATTGTCTGTGATTGCTTTCCCTTAGGGTGGTGTTGGTACCAGTTAGTGCTTAGAGCTTTTGTCTGAGCCTGGAGCTGGGGAGTTGGTTTCCAGCAGCTCCCAGGTCAGCCAGGTGTGTTCTGTGCTGTGTAGGAGTCACAGGAGTTACTCAGGAGTCACAGCAGGTTCAGTGCCTCCGTGGCCGGGGAGCACTGGTGGGGGGGCAGAAGTTCCTGTCTGGAGCTGATCCAGGAGCATTGCCTTGCTCTGAATGAGGGCAGCACTACGGGGAAGAGCAGCAGGCAGTGGCCCAGAGGCAGATACTCCTTGTTTGACTGTATCCTGAGCATATTCCAAGTCTTTTTAGCAGTGGCAGCTGTGTGTGGAAGGGCAGATTGTGGAGAAGGCAGTCTTAAGTTTTCTGAGAGTGCTTTTGTGTTGTAAATGAATATTTCATCTACCTCCTCAGCTCCTGTTGCCTGTTGTGGAGTCAAGTGACAGTGATGGTGGGAGATGGGGTATCATTCCACAGGGCTGGAAGCAGAGCCATTGTGGCAGAGCCACTGTAGCAGAGCTGTGATAGTTCAGGTAACAAATCCTGGGAGGGAGAGAAACCCGAGGTAGGAAGTGTTAAACTCCCAATTCAGCAGTACTGTGGCCAACACTGGAGCACTCTGGCCTGGGCTAGAGTTTCCTTTGACCCTTTCTCTGGAAAATTTAGCACTGCTCTTAACAGCCAGAGTCCTCTGGAGCAGCAGCTCTGTGTTCCTGCTCCAAGGATCCCTGCTCCTGGCTCAGGGCTGCTGAAGGCGTGTGAACAGTTATAAACCAAAGGTGTTGCAGCACCACCAGCTCTGTTACCCCAAGGCTTCTGTTCCACAGAGCATTTACACCCCAGTTACTCAGAGCTTGTCTGGAGGGGCTGAAATTCAGTATGAAGTGTTTGTACAATTTTGGATCATCATGTAAAGCTAAAAAATTTCAAAGTTAAGCTGAGGACATCTTTCTAGTAACCAAAGACTTCTCTAAGCTATGGGCAGCTGGTGTCTGTGGCAGGTGGTGGTGTTGTACCTGTCTCCTCTTTCTCCTTCAGCTACTGATTTAGAAAAGCTCAGCAGTTACCCTGAGGTTCAGCAGCTTCAGTTCTGTCCTGACAGTTCAGGGCTTCTAGTTTGAGTTGTACTTACACTCGTTTGGGTTTGTAGGAGTCCAGAGTGCAGGGGCTGAAGGAGCCAGAGCCTCTCCCCTCCTGGCTGTGATAAGCTGGGGAGTGAGGAAGGGAAGTCCTGGATTGCTGGTTCTCCAGCACTGTGTACTTTGACACTTACTGGTGTGTTACTGGACTGCTGTGGGTTTGTGAGCTTCTGTAACAGACCTGCTGCCCCTGAGGGGTGAGACTCTGTGTCTCAGCAGTGGGAACAGGGACCACCAGCCCATGACTGTGGAACACCAACAGTCCAGCAGCAATCCCTGCTCCCTTCAGCTGAGCTGGGCCTGACCTATCTGAGAGACCCCAGACAAACTCCAGCCACATCCCGTGGGGCAGAGCAGGTTCAGCTCCAGGAGGTGACACCAGTGCTAAGCACCTGACAGGTCACATCTATGTGATTAACTTCTCTGTAAATAGAGTCTTAACTGGCTTCAGGCTTTTCTTGTTCGGGTTTTGCAAACTAAGTTCTTTAAAAAAACAGGGAATGGTTGTTTCTAGTCTTTGTACAGCAGTTTGTAGAGCCGTTGGTTTAGTAAAGTCACTCCAGGAGAGTTTAAGTTCCAATTTCAATTTTGTTCCTGTGTTTGTGGGCACACTCTGCCTTAACACACTCCCGAGTTCACCCTCTGTGCTGGAGTGGTGCACAAAGCTGTGCTGTGGTGTTGGGGTGTCCTTTACCTCCTGCCCCCGTCCTTGAGTGCACACTCTGGTAATGCCATTGCACAAATGCTCTCAGCTCCTGAGCCTCGTTACTCTAAGTGGTTTTGCCTCAGCTCTCAGGTGCAGGTGGGGCTCAGGGCAGGTGTCCTGGGCACAAGCAGCTCTTCAGATTATCCTGGGACAGCAGACATGTCTGCTTCCCTTCTCCAGCCACCAGCAGTGACAGCCCAGCCCAGGATTGCTCAGCAAAGTCTTCCCTGGGGAGAGTATCGTGGACCTGCAGCTCAGAACACAGGTGGGGCTGCAGCAGAGGTGGCAGTGACCACCCCAGGCTGACACCTCCCCATCTGTGTCTGGAGCACCAAAGCAGCTGCTCCTGCACTCCCAGTAGCAGGTTTGGATCCCCCTGAGCCCTGTGGAAGGCTCTGAGCTCCCATTTCACCTTAGAGCAAAGTGTAGGTAGAACCCTTCAGTCTTAATGGAATTGTTTCATGGACAACAGCAGATTCCTGTTCTGTACAATCATTCCCTCCTGTTCAGACTTAGGCACAAAACAAGCTTCCGCTGGATTTCATTGTATGGTTGATGTTTGCAATATGTACTTTTGTTTTTTTTTTTAATATAACACAATAAATTAGAAGAAATTTCATATTTACATGTGAGTCACTCTATTATTTGTTGGAAGCACAATGGCCTCGTGGGCCATGGAGCTGGGAAGAGCTTTGGGGGAGAAATACCACCTCCTTGTGGATGTTAATTTGACCCCCTGGCACTGCTCAAGGCCCCAGGGGGTAAAGGCAGCAAGTCAGGGACCTGAGCATGGGGAATTTTAGTTGTAATTGTGGTGAACGGACAAGGGGTGGATTTGGTGTAAGTTGTCCTTTTTCACTTGGTTGGTGTGATAATGCTATTTTGATTGGGGGAGGGGGGAATTTCTGTTTTGCAGTGACTCAAGGTACAGCTAAAGAAGCCTTTTGGCTTCTGTCTAAATCCTTCCTGACCAGTCAGAGCTCTCAGAGGTGGACATTTTACCTGTGGAATTGCAGCTTTTGGTTTAAACACGTCCCTGTGACCACGTAAGGAACATCTCTGCTCAGTGGAATGTTACGGCAACATCGTGGATTTTATTTACCTATAGTTGAATAGTTTTAAGCTATAAAAAAAGAGCCTAAAAGATGCAAGCAAACTCTCAAATCACATCAGCCCTGTGGCATCAGAGATTCCAGGGGAGATGTGAGGGCTGGTCTCATCCTGCAGGCTCCTTTCTGCTCCCAGCCAAGGCAGGGCCTGGGAACAGGAACTGGTTCTCATCAAGACTTTACCTGGGTTGACACCTGGGATGAGAAAAAAAAGAGTCATTAAATTAGGGACAGCTGACCAGTGCTCTGAGGGTATTACAGCTCCATGGAATTCTTTCTTGGAGCTCTCAACTCCTCACATGACCTGCTTGGGTGACAAGAAGTGCCTCTCCTCCTGACCTCCCAAAAGGGCACTTGGCTGTGCTCTCTGCAGGTGTAGGGTGTCACAGGAGGAAGTACAAGGTGTATTCCTGTGCTCAGATGAGGCCTTACCACTGTTAGTTGTCCATTCTTGTCCTTGAAGACCTGAGGCTCCATCCCCACAGTGAACACCATCGTCCCCTCCTTCCCGGAGCCGATGCGGAACCGGAGGCTGCAAGGACAGAACCCCCAGGAGTGCTCTCCCCACAATAGGCTTTACTCTAAGCCCCCTTTATTTCTGTTCCTTGGCAAATCTCCTTAGATGAGAGATCAGAGCCCCAGCTTAGGTGAATTTCCTAAACAATTGCATTATCCCCCCAGGCTGATGGGTTTGATGAATGGAACGTCCCTGCCTGGCCCGGGCTTTGAATGTTTCTGGTGCAATTAAGCACTAGAAGTTAAGCAGATCTGACCTGGAGAAAACCACTGAACACACCAAATCTAATTACAGCTGAAAGGCAAAAGCCAGGGAGAAAAGCTGGAGCAGAAGTGCAGGTTTCACCTGCCAGCTCCAATTCACAGGGAGATCAGAGACACAGACCATCCACCTGCCCTCAGCTTGGGAACGTGGCCAGAAGGATCCTGAGCTCTGCAATCACATCTTGGCCTCCTCAATCCCTCTGGGAGAGGAGCATGTATCCTGAGGTGACCCCCAGCTTTCCAGCTGGCTTTCCTCAGACCTGGGGCTAATGGGATCTGCTGGGAAACCAGTAAACCCACAACCTCACGCTCAGGACACAGCAGCGGGAACCTGAAAAAGTGCAATCACCTGTAAGTAAGTTTCTGTTTTAGGCAGCTGGGGCATGGACAGCTCTCAGAGCAGAGCAGCACACCCAGCATGGAAACAAGCCTCATTAGCTTGGGAAAAATGTTGGAATGATTTTTAATATATTTTCTCTCAGTGCATCCTATCCTGTCTCTCCTGCGCCTGTGGAAGCCATGGAATGCTGCTGCATTAGACCTGACCAGCTTCAGGCACTGCCTGCTGGGTGAGGGCAATAGTCTTGACCTGAGTAGTCCAGACCTAAAAGGTTTTGAAGCAGGTTTTTCCATACAATACAGCCTGCCCAGTGGTGCCCATCCACCTTCCCTCCTCACCTTCCCTTCACAACCTTAACGACGCTTTGCTTGTTGGCCAACATGCAGAGCTTCGTCACCGTCTCGAAGACGTGCTCACACTGCAGGATCACATCGCCCTGGAGAGGAGAAAAGAGGGATAAAGTCACCTGGCACCACCCCAGAATGTGCCCACAGAGCAATGGGGCACTAAGAGAGACTCCTCTGGAATGCCAGAGCAGTGACTGCCGGGCAGAAGTGACCGAATTAAACATCCCTTTCCAGGGATTATTTAGGATTTAGAGCAACTCTGGCTCTAAAAAAAGACAAGAGCATGTGCAGATAGGGGAACGGAGCTGGGGAACGGTCTGGAGCACAAGTCTGATGAGGGGGAATTAATAAACATCAGTAATTGTGTAATCCCAATATTTTATAGGATGATATTGGAAGCATCAGCCACAAGACCTTATTTCTAACCACCAGCTCACAGGAGTTACATCACACTTTTCTACCTTCTGCTTGTTGTCCTCTGGAACATGAATGACCACGATCCCATCACTCAGGTTACTGGTGGAGATCCCTTCAAAATAAATCCAAAATTAGGGAAAAACCCAGGAAACCCAGCTCCAGAGGGCAAAGAACTGTGTTCTCCCAGTTACAAAGTTCTCCTTCAAGGCTGACACCCAAACCCTTTGTTCATCCCTCACGAAAAGCTGTTCCCAGGTAGATCATTGCTCCAAATATCTTTGCAAGACTAAGTTTCAGGAGTTCATCCTCCCCCCAAGGGTCTCTGACAGGATATGAAGCCCCATGAAGACTCATGGAATGATCACAGAGTCATGGAACGGTTTGGGTTGGAAGGGACCTTAAAGCCCATCCCGTTCCACCCCCTGCCATGGGGCAGGGACACCTTCCACTAGCCCAGGTTGCTCCAAGCCTTGTCCAACCTGGCCTTGGAGAAAGGACTCCCAGAGTCACCTTTCAACGTGGCGTAGTCGATCTTCTGCTTGACCTTGGCCACCTCCACCACGTAGGCCGAGCTCTGGGTCAGCACCAGGAGCCGCTCCCGCGCCTTGAACCCGTTCCTGTCATATTTTATCACGGGGGTCACATACTGAAAACAACGAGTTGGAATCAGCACTTTCACGGCTGCGGGGCCTGGGCCAGGCAGTTGAGTTTTCCTGGCTGGAAGCAGCTCAGTGAGGAGCAGCTCTGCCCGTGGAGCTGCAGGCCCAGCTCTCAGCAGCTCCTGCCGAGCTCTGCTCACAGGGATCTGGATTCTTTATACTGGGAAACCCAGGTGGCAGAATCCTGCTCTGAGCAAGGCAGGTCCCCTGTGCCCTCTGTGCCAGAACCACGGGAAGTGCACAGACACCCTGGCTCTGCTCCTGCCCTGTGCAGCCCAAACAGGGTGAGGAATGGAATCTTAAATAACTTATTTAGGTGCATTTTGAGGCCTGTCTACAATTTAAAAGCAAGGAAATAGTGGCTCCACTGCTACTCATCAGGCCCTGTGTGACCAACCAGGTCCAGGACTCCAGTGAAGCCAATTCCAACAGTTCTGTCCTTCCCTTACCTTGATGTTCTCCCCTTGGATGAGCTGCAGCACTTTGGGGTTTATATCATTCACTTCTGAGGAGCAAAGCAGAAAGAGAAACTGAGTGTAGGTGACAGATCTACAGCCACAGACAGTTCCCACTGCCCTAGCCAACACCAGAGAGCTGCACTGTCTTCATCCCAGTTGTTCTGGTCCCCTTGGCACAATCCAAACTGAGGGTGGTCACTTCCAGCCACCCCCAAACCCATTTTGGTGACTCTCCTGCCTGACAATTAATTCACACTGGGAGTTTCTGCCTGTTCTTGAGTCTGCTCTTGATTCATACCTGGATCCATCCCAGCCCACAGGGAATTCTGCTCGAGTTTCTGGCTCTCTGTCCCAAAGGTATCCCAGTACCCCCAGTGTGAGAACCAATCTGGCAGACTGATCTCTGAGTAGGTGTGTCACTAGACATGACAGGAAGGGAACTCCAATGCAGCAGGTGATGCTGCCTCTGCCAGGTGGGAATTTCTCTTGGAAATGAGTCTCTTTGGTCCAACAGACCTTCCCTGAGCAGGATCCCGTGGCCAAGGCCCCAGGGGCTGCCATGCACTCACTCAGCCGGGTGTCCAGGAAGGGCTGGTTGATGCTCTGGACATATCCCTCCTTCTTCCCTTGGAAAACAGCACTGGTCACCACCTTCTGCTGCAACTGAGGGGGGAAGAACAGCCTTTACCCTCAGAGATCCTCCATCAAGAACATCAACAGGTGTGAGGTGAACACTTACTGCCTAACACCCCTCCACTCGTGCACTGCCCACCTACGATTCCAGACTATGGAATCATGGAATTGTGCTGCATTTCTTCCAGCAGCTTTAGGCTATCCCTGTATTACACCAAATAAAGGGGCAGCAGGGACAATCCTACAGATTTTTCTGATTTATGAATCTTTTCTAATTACATGAAGTGCAGCTTTAATGCCATAAGATAAAGCCCCACGTGTCCGGAGGAGAACTGCTCCATACATTGCAAAAGACACTGGAAAGAATCCCTGACTCCAGGCTGCTATGTGATTGCTCTTATCCCTGAGTGGCTGAGAGCAGCAGGAGGTGCAGCCTGTGTTCCAGATGATCCACAGGGAGCAGGGGTCACTCAGGCACAGCGTGTTTGAACTCAGGTGTTGGTTACCTGTGCTTTCCTCTCGGCAGTGACCCCCCGGCAGTATTTCCTCACCAGGTTCCTCATGCACATTTTCTGGAGCAGCTCGGATGTCTACATTAAAAAAAGTTAAAACAGTAGGGAAGTTGTGAGAACAGGTCTGTGTCACAAGCCTAAAAGCTTGTGGGACTAATTTGGTCTTTACAGGGCTCGTGAGTTCACTTCTCTGTCTGTACATTTTTCCTTTCTATTGTTTAAAACGACACAGAGCTCCCTCCTTTCCCTTGGAAACACAAAGCTGGGGCCATTCCTCCCGCTCCCATCCAGACATAGCAGATCTCAGGTTCTTCCAAAGGGGACAAGCCAGCAGATCCCTGCTCTCCTCCCACACGAGGAGTGCACACACACGACCACGGAACAGAAGCACCTTCACCTCTCCCAAAGCCTCCAGCAGCCCTCACCTCTTCCAGGGTGGAGGGGGGTTGGAGCCAGCTCTTGTCCAAGACATTTTTTGGAAGGTGATCTCGGAGCTTCATCAGGTACTTGTACTGGGCAAGCCTCACAAAATCCCTGTTCTCCGGGCAAAGGGGCTGCTTCCGATTGATGAAGCCTGTTATGAACCTACAGAAAACACCAAACCAGAACTGAACCTGACCTTGAGAAATCCATGGAATGAGGTGAGGGACAGAGGACACACACCAGGTTAACAGATCACTGATGTTAACTGAGGTACAGCAGTGGCAATCTTAAGCTTTATAATGTCTTAAATATTAGCTTTCTTTTCCCAAGTTCCGTTGGCGAGAACACGGTGCTCTGGAGTCTGAAAGGAATATCAGCTCTACTTCGGGAGCTGAGTTTAAGGGAGTGGAGAGGGAGGATGTAAGGGGATGGAGGGGTGTGCAAAGCGTTAGGAAGCAATTGTTGCCTGTGAGGGTGGTGAGGCCCTGGCACAGGCTGCCCACAGAAGCTGTGGCTGTCCCATCCCTGAAAGTGTCCAAGGCCAGGTTAGACAGGACTTGGAGCAACCTGGCTAGTGGAAGGTGTCCCTGCCCATGGCAGGGGGTGGGACCGGATGAGCTTTAAGGTCCTTCCAACCCAAACCATCCTGGGATTCTATGGTTTGGAAATACAAACCAGCAGAGCCACAGAAATTTGTGCCAGTCAGAATTCCTGAAGAGGTGCCAGGCATTTCAGACCAACCCCTGGCACTTGTCCTCCTACCTACAGCCACACCTTGGAAGCGGCTGGGAAGGAGCTAGTTTTGACTCCCTGCATTGTCAGTACTCTGGGCTCATTGTCCAGAGACCATCTCCACGCTGGGATTCCTCTCCCACAGCCCTTCCCAGGAACCCCCACCAGTGATAGTTACTTCCTGATGGTCTGAACTGCCCACGTCCTCTTCTTGGCCTCCTTCCGTGCCAGCACCCCTCGCCAACACGCCTCCAGCTTGATGGCTGCAAGAACAATCAGGTATCAGAGGGCCCGTGCCAAGCTGCCCTTTAATCCACACAGCAGAAGCTAGAACTGGTTCTCTTGGAGCTCTAAAGATCAGCTGATGGGAACAGCAATCTCACCTGACACCCACAGCCCTGTGGGGAAGCCACGAGTGTTACCCTCAGCACCATGAACTTCTGACCTCCCAAAGCTACAACTCCAATGCAAAGCCCAGCCCTGAGAGAATCCTGCACTCCAGAGCCCATACCTGCTTTCCTCTTCTTCTGGTATGCTCTTTTCCCAAGGAATCCTTTGTATTTGGCCTGTAGTCTTGAAACTGGAAAAAGAGGCAGGGACATCACTTGTACCTCCAGGACCAGAGGCTGAGGAGCTGAGATCCCACACTCCACCAGCACAGGAGGGGCTGCAGAACCACCAGGGCAGCCACAACACCAACAGGCCCAGGAGTGGCCTGTGTAGGCACTGTGCTCTTCATTTATGCTTTTCAAGCAGGGGCAGACAGGTGCCACCAGGATGAGACAGGTGAGATCCCAATTCCAAGGGGAAACTACTTGGTGCATCTAGGCATGGACTCATAAGACTGAGGAGCTCTGAAGGAGCCACAGATCCAGGACTCAAGCCATAGAGCCAGTGATTTCTCCCCACCCTGGAGAAAGATTATTCAGTTTTCCATGGATTCTGCAGAGCTGTGCAGACCAGGGGGGCTCAGCTCTCACAGTGCACAGAATCCCAGAGTTTTTTGGGTTGGAAGGGACCTTAAAGCCCACCTGTTCCAGCCCCTGCCATGGGCAGGGACACCTTCCACCAGCCCAGGTTGCTCTAAGCCCAGTCCAACCTGGCATCTCCTAAATCAACCTGGAGCCCAGAACACAGTTCACCAGGCCCTGCTGCTTAGTCTGTGTCAGAGGAAGGGAACTAGAACCTTACTCAGCAGTTGTTTTCTGTACTCAAAGGCATCTTCTGTAGCAAACAGAGTCTTTGGGAAACGAATGAATATTTTGGTTCTGAAAAAGAGACCAGGAACAGGTTATTATTCATGGTGGGCCCTTGTTTCAGCTGCCCCAACCAGGTTCAGGGTCCTCAAACCAGCTGTGATGCCACCCAAGACTAAAAGTGCCCTGGGCTGCCCAAGCAAGGAGGAGACCTGGAGCTGAGGCAAAGCAGCCCATCTGCCCTAACCCAGAGATGGAAGAAACGAGGTTGGATTGAAGCTTCCATGGAAACAGGTAAAAATAAACAAGAAATGTATGCATCTGGAGGCTTTATCTGTCTCCTTGCTTGTGTCACAGACAGGACAGAAGATCCAACAGCAAACACTGAGCAGAGATCACAGCCAGAGCAAGGACATTTACCTTCCTAATTTGTACTCCTCGGGCTTGTAACCTATGTGCTTGATGAGCCTCTCCACACCCTCAGCTGCTGTCCCGTGCCAGTTGGGCCAGGTAGCTGGACAGAGGCATTTATACCTGAAAGGTCAGCAAGACATCAACACCAATTGCATGAAATTTGTCAAACCCCTTCCTGAAATCTGCCCCCCCTCAAATTCCCACTGCTTTATTCGAGACAGACGATGCCAAAGCAGGTCACGGCAGGTCCAGACAAGACACGTGCAAAGGTTATTTTTGATGAAGAGGAGTGCATGCTGACACCTTTCACCACTGGGACTGGACATTTAACCACAGCTTGCTCAGAAGCCCCGGTGGGAGGGCAGGATTCCCTGGGAAAGCTCACCTTTGCAGGAAGAGCTCGTACTTGCGCCGGTACGCGAAGCCGGCCCGTCGCACCCGCAGATGCTCCATCAGGCCCAGGTACTTCACCTGGTGCCGGATCAGGAAATCATCAAACTTCCCTGCAGCAAGGACACACGTTCACTGGCAAGTTCTGCCTGTGGAAGCTCCCCCACTTGTCCATGTGTTGGGAGAAACCAGGGAGGAATCAAATCTCCAAGGATCCAAGGTGATGACTTTGCTGCAGCTTAACTAAGCTATTTACGTATACATATATATAAAAACACACACACATGTACACAGGCTGCACGTTGCTACAAACAAATCTCTCAGCTCATTCCTTGACCTCCTCAGTGTCTCCAGCCTTACCAGGCTCCTTGTTCTCATTGGGTTTAATGCAGCGGATGTACGAAGGCTCCTTGGACATCAGGATCTCTATCAGACTCGTCAGGCTGTTTTTGAACTGGGTTGCAACCTAAGACAGCATCAAAAGAACTTTCTTAGCCCTGGAACTCATCACTGCAGGAACTGAGGTAACTCACTCCCTGCCTCCAGCTTAAAGCTGGAAGTGAAAGCTGTCGTGTTTTTTATGTATGTGTATATATATATACACAGATAAACACTGGCTGCTGTCTCAGCAGCATCACTGTTCAGCTGCCAGGAAGTTTGCAGGGGTGGAACAGCAACAAAAACATCCACCAAGTTCAGGAATCCGAGAATCATTAGGGTTGGAAGGAACCTCTGGAGATCATCCAGTCCAGCACCCCAGCCCAGGCAGGGTCACCTGGAGCAGGTGACACGGGAACTTGCCCACGTGGATGTGAAATGTCTCCAGAGAGGAGATTCCACCACCCTCCCTGGGCAGCTGTTC
>JAWWES010000037.1:9390476-9414032 GCA_035583135.1 Lophotriccus pileatus
GGAACTTGCCCACGTGGATGTGGAATGTCTCCAGAGAGGAGATTCCACCACCCTCCCTGGGCAGCTGTTCCAGTGCTCTGCCATCTCCATGGAAAGAAATTTTCCCTCATGTTGAGGAAGAACTTTTCGTGTTTTAGTTTATGGCCATAAGGACTAAGGGCAGGACCAGTGCTTAAATCAAGGCTTGGGGAGTTGAGTTTGCATTCAAAGTTAAGACTAAATGAAAACTCACAGTCTCTGGTCTTCTCCTGTTGTCCAGCTCTGACAGGAGAAAACAATCTCTAATGATGGCATTTTTGGAGTTGCACAGAACCTGAAACAGGAGGAATTAAAAGTCGCCTTATTGAGCCACACAGCCCTGAGGACACACACATAGGTGCCTCAAGGTCACTTCTAAAGAGAAAAGTATGTTCTCTTTTGCTGCAGGGATTAAACACATCTTCTGCAAAGCATTTCTGCTCCAAGCAGGTAACAAGAAAACAGCACCCCTTGTTTGTCCGTACCTCCTTCAGGTTTCTGTACAGCAGATCATTATTCTTCTCCAGAAATCCTGGAAAAAAAAATTGTTTTAAAAAAGTTTAATTCTTTTGGAGGCCACAAACTTCAGCACAAAATCAGGACATTTCCGTCCTCAAGGTTCTCACTGCAGTTCAAATAACAGTGCCTCCAGAGGGCAGGTATTTGGGAATTCCTCTTCCCATCGAGTCATCAGCTCCCAGATCACCTGAAGAGCTCAGGTAACTCCCAGACTGGCCCTGCTCACTCACCAACAGCACAGTAGGTGACCTCTCCTGCGTAGTGGAGGAGCCGGAAATCCACCCAGTCGATGGATTTCCGCGTTTTCTGGTCCGCGAGTTTGCGACTGCAGGGGAAGAACAGCAAAACACCAAGAGAAAGGGCAACAAACTGCTTTGCTCAGCTTGGAGAGAGTCACAGCTGCAGGACAGCTGGAAATGTAGGGTTTGTGCCTTCTGATGGGGCTCTGACTGTGGAATTAGGGCTCAGAGTCAAACCATCATTGATCTCTGGTGGCAGCAGAGAATGGGAGCAGCTCCCACAAACTCAGAATACCTGTGACCTTCCTACTGACATTTGACAACCATCACCCTTTCCAGAAATATTAAGATTTCTTCCCATAACATTCATTTAAGTACATTCTTATTGCTTATGTGGGGGGAAAAGATTAGCAACTCCCTCAACTTCAAAGCAAACCCGGGGCAAAGGACTGCTCGAGATATTTTGCCCTGGAGCAAGAACCCAAATACAAAGGAGGAATACAAATGTTCAAGAATAGCAGGAAAATTTTAGAAAGCAAGGATTCCTTGGAGGAAAAAAAAAATACCAGGAAAAAAAAGAGCAACTTCACAGTTGAAGTTTCAGCTTTGTAAGCAGTCAGTAACTGCAGAGCTGGGTGTCACAACAGCACATTAGTCTATCAAAGCTCCTTCCAAGAGCATCGCCAAGTACAGATCCTGTTTAAGTAGCTCCAGCACTGCTATTTAAAGCTTTAATCAGGCAGAACAGCATTAAGGCACATTGTGGTGACAAGGAAGTTGGCTCCAAATTTTCCACTTGGCTGTGGCGAAGTTCAGAGCTGTAGGAACAGTGACAGCTCAGCAGCGGGACTCGGAATTGATGCCTTGTCAGAGCCTTCAGCAGCTCCTGCTGGGAACCAGCCCAGCGCCAACGCACTCATCTGCCACCAAAACGGGCTCCAAACCCACTGCAAATGGAGTATCAACCAAAATGTCACTCAGCTCAGGGATAGGAGCAGGAGCATTTTCTCTCCTCTTCGTACTCAAATCTCACACACGGCAAGATGAATGTAAATATTTATACACCCCTCGGGCACTGAGCTCCTTGTCACAACATCCTCAGCTTTCCCTGGAGCCAGTGGGGCCAAAGCCACCTATGGCCAGAGTCATCTAACCTTCCTGGGCTAAAATCATCGTGGGCTGAACCCAGGAGTCCCTAATTTTAGCGTGGAATGAAACCAGTTCACAGATCAGCATCACACCCCCAATGCCCTGGGTCGGACTGTGCCAGTGCAGCACATTTCACTGTCAGACACTGGATGGGCTGCTTGATTTGCTCTGGTACAAAGCAAACATTGTTCCCTCCCCAACACTGTCATGGATTTGAGATGGGGAGAGGCTGGGATAGGATACAGAGGTAAATGCATACGTCACGAAGTGGGGATGATCTCCTACTTTCTCTTCCAGCTTTTCCAAGAAGCTCAGGTCAGTCGCTTCCCCAGGCCGTAAACATTCCTCATCCTGGAAGAGCAGACACTGGATCAGGGCTGCCCTGAGCACCTGCTCCCTCCTCCACAAAATATAACTGTGTCACACAAAACCTGAGACTCGTTGGTGGAGAAGCAAAGCACCCACCCCCTTCAACTCCCACAACTCTCCACCCATCAGATCTGCCTTCAACTCCTGGGTGTTTGTTTACAAGGTCAGTGTGTTTACACTCCGGATAATGCAGATCCATCCCATAATCAGAAGAAAAAGATGTGATTATGGGTCATTAGAGCAGGGCACAGGCCAGCATTTTAATTTAGCACAAACTCTGTTCTTACCAGAATGGAGATGATTCCTTTGTGCTTCTGCTCAACCAAGTCACAGATGATTTTGTTGTTAAAATATGGGATTGGCTCCCACTGGAAGATGAAAAGAGGAAGAACAGCTTTAGATGAAGACTTTTCCTTTGCAATTTTAAAGTTCTGTGGAACTTAGATCCCATTACAGATCAGTGTTGTGAATTAGGACCAGCTGAAAGCAAAAGGTGACAGCACAGTGATCCATGACCCCACTCCAGAGTTCTCCTGCTTTCAGCAGCCCAGCCCAGCTCCTTGTCCTCTACAGGAATGTTTTCCACCTTCCCATGTCTTGCACTGCTGGAGTTCCTCATTCTCCAGGGACACTGTCACTGCTCAACATCTGAGTTTTGGAGAAGGTCTTTCTTAAATGACATAAATTAAGTCTTGGCTAAATTACACTTCAAAAGGGGATTCAGAATGAGACCAGTGGCAATCTCACACTTCCCATGGGAACAATAACGAACTGAAAAAAGCAGGATGCCTTTCACATTGCTGATCAAAAGCATTCAGTGTAATGGCAGTTCAAAGAGAAAAGGAGGGGGAAATATAATTTACCTCTATCCCTTCCAGTTCATATTCCTCCTGCTCTGCTTTCAGGGTCATCTCAATCAGCAGCTGCTGGAGCTTCTCATTGCAGTAATTAATGCAGAACTGCTCAAAGCTTCAGGGGGTTTAAATGAGCATCAGGTTTTATGTATTCCATGGGCAGTTCAGCTTCTCCCACCACCATGTGCTGTTCTCAAGCCAAACCACCCATTTCCACACAGACCAAACCCGCACATCCCTCCCACACAGCAGTTACCAACAGCCCAAACCAAGGCCTGCAGCCCAAGCTAAAGCTTCCAGTGGGGCTCAGCAAACCCCCTGCACCCAGATTTTACAATCCCCCATGTCTTGCCTTGCAGGGGGAAGAGCACACTCCAGAAGTCAGGCAGGACTTCAGCACATGCCCCAGGTCACCCCAAGCCTCAGGAACAGCCCTTACCTGTTTGTGTCCAGCACTTCAAAGCCATAGATATCCAGCAGGCCAATAACTGTTTTCGGAGTTGAATCCTGTTAAAAACACCACAGCTCTGCAATTGCTCCTTCCCTGCACGTTCCTTCTTTCACCTGAATTTTAAACTCTCTTTGAGAGTCACATCCCAATGGAGAAGCCACTTTAAAGCAGGACCCTGGGCAAGAAACCAACCTTGTTGGCCAGAGAGCCGTTGATTTTGTTGACGAGCCAAGTGAAAGTCCGTCCGTAAATCGCCTTGGCTACGGCATCCCGGGCGTAGAACGCCAGATCCACGTTCAGCGGGCTCAGGACCTGGAAATAAAGACATGCCAGAGCTGCCAAACACCACAGATAATCACAGCAAACTTCTGCCAAGCCAGTTCACACCTGTGGCTTGGAGAACCACCCCCACTGGTGTGCACCACAGCACAGCTGGGCTGCAGCTCCTCCTGTACATACCCATGGCAGGGGTGGAACTGGATCATCCTTAAGGTCCCTTCCAACCCAAACCATTCTGGGCTTCTGTGATTCCACCTACAGTTTTATTTCCCATCAGTGTTCCTTCAATCACCACATGCCAGCAGGATTGGGACACTGCATTTTGGGGAATACTAGCTTAGGCAAGTGGGGGAGCCATTCAGACTTCCTCTTAGTTTTGTTTTATTAAAATGAAAATACAAAATGCTCAAAGAGCAGTTTTTACCAGTGTTTTCTTCCAGTTTCCCAGGAAGCACTAAGGACTGCAAAAAAGGGAAACTGTTTGGCTCTAACACAGGGCTGCCTGCAAGTCCCTGTTCCCAGGTTTTTAACAGTTTCTCGTTCAGCCAGAAACCCTAACACTGGGGATATATTTAATTTAATGTCTCAGCTAGAAGAAGGGGATGTGGAGGAGGAGTGGGACAGCTAGAGTGACCTGTTTGTACTGTAACACTGAAAACAGAGCTCCTTGTCATCCCCCCCCTCAGAGTTGGGGGTCTCCCAAGGTCTGGGGTTACACAAAACCCCCGGTACCTCTTCGGATCTGGCCTCGATCTTGCGGTTGGTGAGAGCTTCCTGCAGGATGGACAGGTGAGCACCCAGGAGCTGCAGGAAAGGGAATATCTGCACTTGGAGCACAGCCAGCAGGACACTTTAAACAGGCAACACAGTGTGGCCAGCAGGGCACAAGCCCCAGTGCCTTCCCAGCCACGCTCATCTTTGAGCAACAGCAATTAAGGAAGTTCCAGGGAGATGAGCTACAGAGAAAATTCCAGACAGTTTACAACAAGAGCTGGGTATTTATATAGTTTTGTATTTATACAGTTATTCTCCTGTTTGGGGGAACAAATGTTTTGTCCTTAAGAAAAAAATACAGCAGGGGTAAGGTTTTCTTTGTAGCACTGGCAATACTGGCGCTGTCTCAGCAAAGGTACCTTTGAAATCCACTTGATCTGGGTGCCATCCCGGATGATGGCGTGGCCATTGCTGTCCTCTTCAAACTGAATGTTCCCGAGGTGCAGGACACTGGCAACAATTCCAAAGAGGTGCTAAGAACAGGAGATAGATCATTAGAACACAGGTTTCTGCAGCTGGGGAATGGTGCAACTCTTTCCTACACCTGCTGGTAACCAGAATATTGGCCAGGCTTAGGGAGGCGAGTCAGAGAACCTGCTCCAGGGGTGTGATGCCACCACGGGCATCATGTTCCTCTCCCACCCACTCCCTCAATCCCATGGAATCGAAGAATGGCCTGGGTTGGAAAGAACCTTGAGGATTTTCCAATCCCACCCTTGTCATGGGCAGAGACACCTTCCACTATCCCAGGTTGCTCCAAGCCCTGTCCAACCTGGCCTTGGACACTTCCAGGGATGGGGCAGCCACAGCTTCTGTGGGCAGCCTGTGCCAGGGCCTCACCACCCTCACAGGGAAGAATTCCTGCCCAGTCTGCCATCCAACCCTGCCTTCTGTCAGTGGGAAGCCATTCCCCCTTGTCCTGTCATCCATGCTCTTGTAAAAAGTCCCTCTCCATCTTTGTTGTCGGCTCCCTCCAGGTAGTAACCACCAAAATAATGTCCTATTCCACTTTAACACCTCTCCCAAGAAAGGCTGCTTCCATCACTGCAGGCAAACAGCAGTTCCCTCCTTAAATTCCCTTGTAACACACACACACCTCGATATCTTTCTCAGTGAAGTCAATGATAGAAAAAGCTTTGCGGACTATTTTCCAGTCATTCTTGTCATTAATAGAAAACACTTTGGCACATCGACCCTACAGTAAAAGAAAGGTGGATTAATACAATTCATTGGCACAGCAACCTTATTATCAGCAAACAGATACTTCTGGGCAGATTGCTTTCATTTCCAGTTTCCTCAGCAAGTTATGTCAATGCTATTAACCCCAAAAGTGGCTTTTTTTGATCAGATTTTTCAGTTTATACAGAAAAACTCAAAATAAATCAAAGCACTGAGTGTTACCATAAACTGGTTAAGGCTTGTGCAGAGCCTGAGCTTGCAGCCATCCTCTGTTTTTCAGGGTAAGAATATCTCCTGCCCAAGCTGCCTTTTCAGCCCCTGTGATTCCCGGGGTGCCACAGAGGGAGCAGCTCCCACTGACCTGGATGAGATACGTGTACTTCTGGGGGTTGCGCTCCAGGCCGAGCCAGGACAGCAGATCCTTCTCTCCACCCTCCAACAGCTGGTAGAAAATATGGAAATTCCTTTCCCCGTGGTTTTGGTGGACAACTCGGGATTTCTCAATTAGGTAGCTGAGGATGTGCCCTCCCACTGGCGCTCCCTGGCAGGACAGAGCAGTCAGATCAACACCAAAAATGCCAATAACATCCCTCTGATGGCTGGTTTTTTTACACCCAGGAATGAGAAGCAGGAGCAGGAAAAACCCGATTCTGCTGTCACTTATCTGCCACCTTTTATTTGAGAGTGAGTATCCAGCAACATTACAGGGGATTACACTGTCCTGCTAATTCTGCTTTACAACTCTCTCTCAGCTTTTCCGGGAGCACCGGCTGGATTGCCAGTGATGTAGGAAGCTTTCAAGATGGATAATTTGTGACCTTACCTGCAAAATGCAAGGCCTGTAAAAACAGGGTCACAAATGTGCAGTGTAAGGATTAATAAATCCCAGGCTGCTTGGTCAGTGCCCAAGAGATTCTCTGATCCAGCTTTTTTTTTCCAGTGCTTCACTGGGTTTGTTCTCACCTTAAAATCAAACTGGATGTCCATGTATTTCCCAAACCTACTCGAGTTGTCATTGCGCAGAGTTTTTGCATTCCCAAAAGCCTGTGGATACACAGACAGGTAAAGTCACTTCTCACCTCACTGAGAACCTGACACAGGACCAAGCTTCTGTAACAAAGCTGAGTCCCACTGAATTCAGTGGGATTAAAGAAATACAAACTCAGGTATTTCTGTAGCTTCAAGTGAAATTCAGCTAAACCAATTATTGCTGTACAGAACCTGTAACTGAAGCCCCAAGGGGCTGTTGAACAGTTTCGTTGTGCTCCCAGGTTTCATCCAGCCTCCACTAGGAACCCCAAGTTAAAATTTCCAGACATTAAATTGTATTAAATCCCAAGGCTTCTTGCAGAGGTTGTGCCACCAACAGGCCAGTGTTGGCCGTTCCTTGGACCCAGGGGTGCAGACTTGGAGGAAACCTTGAGCAGTGAGGCCACCAACACCAACCCTTGTGCATTTTGTCCCCAGATTTAGTTTCTTACCTCGAGAACAGGGTTGGAAAGGAGCAGCCGGTCCCGGACGATCTGCAGCTGCTCCGTGGTGGGACAGGTCACTGCGTAGTACTGCAGGATCTTCTTGGATGCCTCTGTCTTCCCAGCCCCACTCTCCCCAGAGATGAGGATGAAGTGGTTGTTGTACTCGTTGCACATCACCCGGTAGGCGTTGTCAGCTATGGCATATCTGGACAAGGCACAGGAGGCGTTTGGAGGGGAACATCCATCAGGAATGGCACAGGAGACAGAGTATCAAAGGCTTTCCAGGGTATTACTCCTGCTCTAACTTTACAAATGTTGGACAGGATCATAGAATCCTAGATGGTTTGGGTTGGAAGGGATCTTAGACATCATCCCTTCAGTGAAGAGTTGGACTTAAGTATCCTTGTGGGTCATTCCCACCTCCAACTCAGAATGCTCAGTGATTCTGTGATCTCATTCCAACCCCCTGCCCTGGGCAGGGACACCTTCCACTGGGAAAACTGAGCTCAAAAAGAATCTGAACTCAAGGTCTCATAGTAAAAACCAGACCTAGTGCCTGTGGACACACCCCCATGGTGGCACAGTGTTACAGAGAAATCCCAAATCAGTGATCCAAGCTGACATCCCAAGGGATTACTTACAGATGTGGTGGCAGTTCGAAGAAGTTCACCCCTCGGTAGAGCTGCATCTGAGTCACGGTGTAGATGTCCAGCTCCTTGTAAGGGTTCACAGACACGAGGAGGGTACCAATGTATGTCTGCAGGAGAGAGAGCACTCAGGTGGGAAACCTGCTCCAGCCCCAGAATCACAGCTCCCAAAGCAGGAGTCAAGTACTAAAGAAGATGGCACAGAGCTTGTTAAGAGAGAACCAGACCAACCAACCAAGAAACCCCTCCACAGCTTTCACTATTTCAAAGCCAACACCAAAGTTCTTCCAAAATCTCTGGTTGTGAGTAGAGCTGAACCATGACAGCAAGCTCAGGGCTTAGCATTTTAGATGCAAGGTCCCATAAGCATGGGATCCTTCTCCTACTGAAGTGAACATAACATACAGCAAAATCCTCGTCACTTCCCAGACAAATCAGGTGCAATGTTCTGCCTGACCTTCAACCATCACGTTTCCTTTCCCATTCCATTACTATTTACTGCACATCCTTTAAAACTCTGCAAGGCAACTCAGAGCAAGCTGTGACTGTAATTTTCATCAGGTAAAGTAGACAAACCACTCCTGGATGGCCACCCTGCTGGGTACTACAAACCTGCAGCAAGGCTTGTTGCTAGACTCACAGACTGTACACAGCTCTTCCTCCCGTGTCTGACCATCAAGACATTTCACATAAATCCACACAGCCAGCACTCACATAGATGAGGTTCTCCTGGTACCGCTTCCGCAGGTTGTTGAGGAAAGCGGCCTCGCTGGTGTGGGAGTCCAGGAGCACAAAGTCCTGCACCCCGACCTTGTCCCGGGCTATCAGAGCCCCCTCCATGCTCTCGTCGGTGTTGTCGTCCACTTCTTCCTTCTGCAACACAAAGGTGGGGGGACAGGGGATTAGGAGGGAGCAGAGTTAGGAGAGACCTGGAGGGCCAGGTGAGTCCCTCCCCAGGGCCAAATCATCCTTGCACAGGTAATGCTGAGAGATCCTTATTCCAGGATCCTTGTCCAAAGATGGCAATTCCACACCACGAGAGTTTGCATTTCGACATCTTCGCAGTCAGGGTGTCCGAGACTCACTGCTGGGATCAGGGAGCAAGACCAGGGTTTCCAGGCCCCCTCACTGACACAACAGCAGGGTGAGACAAACCCAGCCCTGGAGATGCAGTTGGGATCTGGACACTTCAATGACTCAGTCTGGACGGAGCCCTTGCAAGCACAAAGCTGGAATAAACGGTGGAAGACACCAGTCAAATCCACAGTTCTACACCACCTGCAACTCCTTTACACAGACAGAACCGCACAAGTGGAGAAACTCTGGGAAAAGCTTCATGGGACCTGACTTTTAGGGGAAAAAAGATACTACTTAGCACAAGGCTCTGTTATTCCCAGTGTCTCCAGGTCGAGTTCTGGTGCTGGCAGCAGAGGTCCCCACACGCCAGCGTGAGCCACAGCCACCGCGCTGATAAAACCAATCAAACAGGACTCAGGCACAGTTAAACCCTTCCCAGCACACCCCCATCCTTCTCAAAAGGCTGACAGATGCCAAAAAGGGTGTCGCTGATCAAACCTGATTCTTTTGCACCCTCCACCTCTGATTCTTTGTTGTGGAAGTTGACTTCACACTGGAAATCCTCCCTGCTGAGGATCAAGCTCAATTCCCAGGCTGTAAGAATAAACTGTGCTTTTTATTTAATTAAATCAAACTGCTATTTTCATGCTGGCAAATAGAATAAAAGTTTTGGCTACATATTCTCCATGCATTTGCCTACATTACACATATTCTACAATAATATTGTGCTAAAGTGGTGTTTTCTGGGTTTCTTTTTTGTTTGTGTTTTAAAGACACTGGAACTAGACAGTTCAGAGAGAACTAACTAACTAACTAACGCATCAAATGCTTCCCTTAGGACAGAAATGAAATCAAAGGGTTGGAGCAGCTTACCTTGCAGGGTTCCAGGCTTTGGGAATTAGGGGAGAGGATGCGGCCGAGCAGCCGGAGCAGCTCCGCAGGCTCAGGGCTGTGATCGCCAGCCCAGCACCTTTGCTGTTCTGCTCCTGCCCTTGGGGACATTGGCTCTACACATTTTTCTGCTCCACTGCTCCAGGAGTTGCTGTGATTGTGTGTGAGGTTTCCAACAAGCACTAAAAGCACGGTGATGACCAGTTTGTGCAGTGCCACCTCATGTTCTCCCTCCCCCTTTTTTTTTTTTGTTTAACTTTTATTTTTCTGAGGCAGAAGCTTTCAAATTGGAAATAGGCACAGACTAAAATGTTTCTGCCAAGCTTTGGCAAGCCCTGTCTCCAGAAGGAGGCTTTTGGGATGAGTCTGCACTGCACTGGTGGACACTAAGGACACACCAAGGCTTGGGGGATTCAGGAGCAGGGTTGAAGAAACTGAAGAGCAAAGGACCCAGCCACACAATATTCTTTATAACTCAGGCAAGCTCAGAAGAATCAGTCCTTAAACAGGTATTTTAATGTTATTCTCATTTTACAGCCTGTTCTTTACATTTATCTGTTTATCTCACGGAGAGTGATCTGAGCTTTGAGATGTATATTCAGCAGTAACACTACCACATACTCCAGAGAGAGATCTCCTGAAAGCCTGTTATTTAAACCTTATCACAGTTTAAAAAATAAATAAATCAGACCTGCACTAACTTCACACATCAGGAATTACATCTTTGCCTTTCACATTCTCTGCCTCCAGCTGCCTGTCCCCAGCCCCAGGCATTCCTCATTTTTCCTGAGCCAAGCCACAATGTGACTGTGATCACTTTTCTTCTGCCAGAAAGACACCTCCAGCTTTTCCTTTTAATATTAATATCCCCTTTTTCCCCCTCCTCTCCACAGAACTTGTTGTATCTATTTGTCGTGCTCGCCCTTATCTCAGGCTCCATCAGTTTGGAATCAAAAATAAAGGATGATTTCACTTCTCAAACCAGTACCCAGACAGACTCCACTACCTGTGTAGGGAGGGATGTGGAGGGGGGACAGGAAAAAGTATAGTGATAATAACAACAGCAACAACAAAAATAATAGGATTTATCCTTCTTAGAAAGCTCTTGGGACAAGCTGCACAGGAAACTTCCCTTCTTTCCCAGCTGGGAATTAGGGAAGGATAAGCC
The DNA here is from genome assembly GCA_035583135.1 of Lophotriccus pileatus. Classification (NCBI taxonomy): domain Eukaryota; kingdom Metazoa; phylum Chordata; class Aves; order Passeriformes; family Tyrannidae; genus Lophotriccus; species Lophotriccus pileatus. Next base: position 9,401,566 of record JAWWES010000037.1, read on the forward strand.
TGAAACCACAGTGACCATCTCCCTGCTCAGGTTTCCCTAACCCAGTTCTCTCACGTGTATGTTAATTGGTAAGTGACACTGGTCCCCATCAAAATTCCTGAACTCTTTTCTGGACTTTATTTTGTGTTCAGATTTTCTCAGTATTTTGCTGTTGCTGATATTTTTATCATTGCAGCACCATTTACTGCCATTTGCACCCATTTCTGGAAGGTTTCCACAATTTTCTGCTTGCCTGGTGTCACCATGAGGAAGATACTCCAGGACTCACCAGGGCACAGAACCCCAGCAAGACTCTGCTCTTTTTTAAGGATTATTTTCCTTTTCTCATCACTCAGGAGTCAGGGGGTTTCTTTCTTGCCTCCTGAGATAGGAACTCTATCAAAAAAACTCTCCCTTGCTACAATGAAGGGTTTTGCTTTTCCCACAGGGATTTGTCCATCACCACAGAAACTACAAGGAACTATGTCAGATCCCAACACAAATTCTGTGCAGCTCTTGGGAAAGGTCTAAAATGAGATCAGGCAGAACAGGCCAGTTTCTTTGACAAAGTTTGTACCAGTTTGAAGCAAGATCTGGCAAGGAACGGGTAGCAAACAACTTAAAAAAAAAAGAACCAGAAGAAAGAAACTTTGCAAAATTATCACTTATCTTCACCAGAGGATCAAAACTTCATTTTTCAATAGGCTCTAAAGGGAATTGTTGATATTTCTTTGGTGGAACAGAAGATATTAATGTAGAGGGGGAAAGGAGGAACAGCTATGAGGCCACTGCTATTTTGGAAGCGTTGGAAAAGCTCAAACCCTGCAAGTATAACGAGGTGAGAGCAGGAACAACCTCACCCTCTGTACCTTTGGAGCAGCCTCATACCCCCCACCCACCCAGCCAGGCCCCACCTGCACCAAAATGCCATTCAACCCCCAGACCCAGGTTACTGGGGACACCCACAAGGCCACCAATTCCCACCAGAACAGCAGAAAATCTTCTCAAGGATCCTCCACACCCCCAACCCTCCCAACCTGCCGGAGCTGCTGGATTTCCCTCTTTCCCTGCCACCAGCACCCTACAGATGCAGAAGTGGTTTTACTTCACATCTGCCTCCTGCTTTACCTGCACCCTCCTGTCCCCTCCTGGTCCAGCCCGGCTCCTTCCACAAAGAGTTAACGGGGCTGGAGTGGAGGCCCTTTGACACCCAGGATCGTGTGTCGTGTTCGCTGCCCCTCCTTGGGCAGGGCTGCACATCCTCCTCCTGTCATGAATTATCCAGCGTGCTGTCAGCGCCCGAGCCCGGGCAGTGCCGACAGCAGCCTCGGCGAGATCTTACATCTCACCTGAGGCTGAAGATGGACCTTTCTGAGGGGCAACTGGAGCAAATCCAGGGGCAAAAATACATCTCAGCACCCCGACAGGCTCCTCAGCCCCTTCCCGCAGCTCCCGCCTTGGTTCCCGCTAGAGGTCACTGCAAAACCCGGTTTAATTTGCAGTTTCTGCAAATTATGACCTTTCCCCCCCTCTTAGGCAACAGTTTCTCCCCCAAAAAATAACTTCTCTGGTTGGACCACCACCAACTCCCAGACGATGCCAGCTCTTTCTCCCCCTGCCCAGCTGTGTAAGACAACAACAACAAATATTTCCCTATGATATTCTCTGCATAAAGAATTGCAACCAGGATGAAACCCTCCATTTGGGAAACCAGTGATCCCTGAGCAGCAGCAAACACCCTCTCTGCTCTGTTCACCGTCCTCCTGATGATGCTGCCAGGAATCTGGAGCTCTGTATTTAAGGAGCTTCACACACAACTCCCACCTCACTGAATGATGAAGGAGATCTCATGAAGGGACTCACAGCAAGATCGGGGTCTCCAGAGGTGGAAAAACCTACAAGATTATCTTGGTTTTACAGCAGCACTTAGGGATTAGAGCTCTCACCTCGTGGCTCAGAACCATGGAGGAAAGCCAGCACAGAGCACAACCCAGGGAGCCGAGTGAGGCAAAGGCATTGCTGACTTATCCTCAGCTAATAAATACTGATTGTGAACAAAAACATTCAAAACTTCAAATAAAAACCCCCTAAATAATGCATATTTCCATAGAGAAGTGGGAAAACCACCTGTTTAACAGTTTATTTAAACCCACTTGTTTCCCAACAGAATCAAGTTTTGGTATCAGAAAGACAATTCTTCCCACCAAGAGCACATTCGTGTTATGATCTCTGCAAAAAACTTGCCCTTCCCACCCCCTCCAAAACTCCAGGCCTTGTCTAAGGATGGACATTATGACCCTAAAGCCCAGTTCAAACTGTTTGTTTAGCTCTGTCTCCATCTGCCATGGTAGAATCATGGAATATCCTGACTGGAAAGGGACCACAGGGACCGCTGAGTCCAACTCCTGGCCCTGCCCACCCCAAAAATCCCCCCCTGTCCCTGAGAGCATTTTCCAAACCCTCCTGGAGCTCTGGCAGCCTTGGGGCCGTGACCACTGCCCTGGAAAGCCTGGTCAGTGCCCGACCACCCTCTGCGGGAAGAACATTTTCCTGAGATCCAACCTAAACTCCCCCTGACACAGTTTCACCCCATTCCCTCAGGTCCTGGCAATTTCTGTGACACCAAATATTTATGGCATTTTTTTTGTGTGTGTTCTCTGTAGTTACAGCACCAAGAGAAAAGCAAATCAAACTGGTGCCACAGGAAGGTGATGCAGTAGGAGGACACTTCTGGGGTCATCTGCTTTAAAAAAAGACATGAGATATAACACAGACACCAGATTTCAAATGGACAGAGAGCCTCAGGCTTGCTCAGGACAGATAAGCGTGGAGCAGCTCTGCTAACACAGATTCTCTTAGGAAGGTTGGAGTTCTGTTTTGGAAATATTCATTTATTTGAGAGCAGCAGTTCCCTGACCCAGCCCTGCTCCCTTAGGGTGCAACAGGAATTTGCTCATTAAGAGTCCTGGAAGTTGGGCTGCAGGAGCACAAGGAGGAAACCCCTGGGCCCTGCCCCACCCTCGGCTCTCAGGAGGAGTTGGCCAAAAGGGCAGTGACACGAAGGATGGTAAAGAAAGATGCTCTGGGAGAGGCCTTGGCAGGGTCAGCAGAGGGGGCAGGACAAGTCCTGGCAGTCCTGAATCTTCCCTTGACTCCAGCAACAACCTCAAGGTCAAGGTTTCAGCAGAAAGGGTCTGCCAGCTCTGTTTCTGCTCCAGGAGGAGCCAGGACATCATCCCAACATCCCCACGGAGAATTCAGGCTGTCAGAGCACGGGTAGGACTTGGGGCAACACATCCGCACCCAGGAATAACAGCCAGCCCGGGGTGACTGGGAAACACTTTCCCTGCCCTGGGGAAACCTTGGTGTGGCTCACGAGGACTAATCTGCTCAGGGCAGTTTTCAGATAAACGGGAACCACACATAAAAGAGATTAAACCGGAGCAGATTCCACCAAGGGACCAGGTTACGGTTGTCCCATCACAGCAAAGCCAACGGAGAGACGAGATGATTTTTAGATATTTCACTGAGATGGGCCCATAGATCTCTGGAAACCTCTGTTCAGATTTATAATGAAACAGGAATGTTGTACATCGACTACGCTTGGGAATGCTGCAGCAGCACCGTGGAAAAGGGACAGTTTGGGTCTGCAAGGAGGAACTTGGGCCATCTGGAATTACTGTACACACTCCTCGAGGCAAGAGAATTCATAAATACAATTATACTGCGGAAAAATTTACACATTGTAACCTAATTTCTTTTCAAAAGAATACAGAATAAGAGGGTTTTAAGGTTAATCAACAGCCCAGGGAAACGCCAAGAGTTCTTAAGGCCTCTTGTCTGTCTCCAGGGCATAGTCTGCTATAGACTTGTTAAAGGGTGACTGTCTGTCTTTCTCAATAGAGGAGAGGTCGAGGTGAACCACTTCACTTTCATAAATCAAAAGAAAGAAAAAAAGTGAGAAAATCTCCTGAGTTCAAACATTCCTTTAAAACCCAAACTTTAAATACTAAATGGGCTTCATGGCTGCCATTTTGAAAAACATTAGTTTGCCAAAGGACCCTTTTGATTTCTATTTGAAATGCGAGCGCTCACAGATAATCCATTGAGAATCAAACCCCCACAAAAGGCTCCCTGAAACAATCGCGGCGCTGGTGAAGGACAACATTTTTGTGCCCAAAATAAAACATTTTAATGCGCTACAATCCATTACACATATATTCCTCCATTTCCTTTCAGTAATTATTCATTAGAAAACATTTAACGTCACTGCAGATTTCACACTGGGCAGTCTGCACACAAAGGAGAAGAGTTGGCCCATTTATAAGGGGCTGAGGCCGCCTTTTCTCATCCGAGGAGCTCCAAGGCGGTGGGGGCTGCCGGACACAACGGGCAGGCGAAATTGTGCGGTTAACGGTCAAAGCCCCCCTGCCTACTTTGACACTCATTTAAAGATGACGGGGAACAATAGAGATTTGTTCGTAGCAAACTCTTTCTTGTTGCACGGGGGCTCCGCCGGCCGCGCCGGGCGGGTCCGGGCACGGAACCGGTGCCGGGTCCCACCTGCCCCGCTCGCCTCCCCACCCCACCCCACATTAACACCGTGGGGCAGGTAAAGGGCAGCGTTAAAAAGAGCCCCGTTCGGCACATCAGCTCCGATAAAACATCCCCTGTCGGGTCCACGTGAGCAGCTCAGTTTTGGGTCAGTGCCAGGAAGCTGCTGGGCCAGGTCGGTCACAGCGGCCCTTCTCACCCTTCAGTTCCTGGTGCTCCCACGTTACAGCACTGTCAGCAGCACCAGTGCCTTCAGACACCTGACTCAGGGCATAAATCACTTATTTACAACTTTTTAATTGAGGAAACCGCGCCAACTGCTCTGCTAGGAGAGACCCTTTTGCTGTGTCAGCTTGTTTCACGTGCAGCAGAGATGCCCAAAATTCTGTGTTCGTCCCTGCATCCCAGACACTCCCGTGTGCTGAGCAAGGAAAGCAGCAGCAATTGAACCTCACAGTTTAGGACCAAATAAAATCCAGCTCGAACTCTGTCAGGTCAGAACACAGACACTGAACTGCTCTCTCAGTCGTTGGCTTTTGATAGAAATGAGAGAGTTTTCTTCATGCTTAGATTTACTGCCACTGCTGTACCAGAGGCAGCTCCTTAATGAATCCTGGATCTTTATTAATTGCAGAATGGGATGTTTTAACTAGAAAGCATCAATTACTGGTGAGCTCCATAGCCAGCCTCCCTATGTTCCATATCGTTCCCTGGTTAACAGAGCACAGGATTTCCAGCTGGAAAGATAACATTCAGAGTTAGCTGGAAATACAGCACAGATTTATTCAACTCCTAGGAAAGAGAAGGACATTCTTTGAGTATCAGACATCCCAGAAGTTACAGGGAGAGTAGCATTAAACAACAGTAAATTCAGGTATTCAAAAGTGAGCACGCCTTTGTGGTATTTCAAGACAGTCAGGAGAGAGAACTAGAGTAAAATCACAGAAATACACTTCTGGGCACAGAAAGAAGACCACTAATAAAATAAGGATTGGGATCACATCTCCTCTAGAACTGTTCCAACAGAAACCCCAAAGGTAAGACCCTTTGGGCACCAGAAAGCAGAGAGGAGCTGCTGTGTGAGCGTGTGTCAGAACTGGGAGCAGACACCTGGGACAGCAAATTACTCTCCAAAACAGGATCACAAGTCAAGTTCCCATTGCAAAACCAGTTTTTAATCTCTGCACAAGAGTTCCCACCAAAAAAACAGTGTCTGCTTTGGTAGCAGCTACAAAGCAGTGACTTGCAAAGGCTGCAACACAAGGTCTGATTCACACCAAGGACAGCAAAGGTCACCCAAGTGCTCCCAGTAATTTAGAACAGGCTCTTTCTCCAGGGCTGCTCTGTCAGGGCTGAGGGAACAGCAGGTGCCAGGGCTGCAGTTTTGGAGGCAGTGGGGTGAACTGGATGGTGTCAGAGGAAGAGGTTGCAGGGACTCATTGCCTGGCTGCAGATTCCCTGGCAGGGCAGTTTTTCAGCAGGGCCTGGAGAGACACCCACGATGGGAATAAATAGCAAAACCTCCTTCCTACTGAGCCAGGAAACATCTCTATCAGCCCTCCCTTGGTTCAGTTTCCCTGGACCTGCTGGCACACAAAGCACTTCACTAACAAGCACTGAAATTCAGAAGTCAAGCACGAAGACGTATTACCAAGAGGCCACACAATTGCTTCATTCTGGGAACTGCCACCTGAAGGCACAGGAGAGCCCTTGTTCCCCACCACCCACCCACCTGAGAGAGGGGGAATGGACCAGACCTGCCTTGCCCCACCTGCAGCATTGACCAGCAAAGGGTCTGGTAAGACTTAACACAGGAGGAGTGTCTATAAAAGAAATAAATTATCTTCCCTCTACTTCCCTCACAGTGCACCAAAACCATTTTTGAGGGTGAGAAGGATCTGGTCATGGTACCTGTGAGGAACATCTCTCACTGCCTGCAGCTCTGAAAGCAAGTGAGAGGAAAGGGGAGCTCTGTTCTTGGCTTGTTACAGCAACAGGGACAGAGAAGAAGGAAAGGAAGCAGCACAGTGATCCCTCTTAGAGCATCCATATTGCTTTTACTTCATAACAAGGGCAGAAGGTGGTGGTGGGGATCTCCAGCATTCCAAGTGCAGCAAGACCCATCCATGAGGGTCACCAAAAGGCTGTTATTCTGGTTTTGGTTTTAAATAAGGATCAAAGTCCTGCAGGCAGTCACACACTGGTGTGCCTGGTGCAAACCCCCTCCTCCACTGATCAAAAAAGATTCCCTCTCTTCTCCACACAAGTGAAAGTCAACTCCTTCCCTCCTCCTTTGTCAAACCATTCTCCCCAAAACCCTCCAAAACCTGTTCTCTTCCTCTGAGGAGGAAGGCAACCAACACTCCCAACATGATGCCAGGCAGGTCCCAGCTTGCCATGAGCCAGAAATTCCCATTTTAAAGCACACATGAGCATAAAACCTTAGGAAGAACTCTGCACTTACCCCCACTTCTTCCACATTGCTACATAAAGGCAGCCCAAGGCAAGCCAAGCAGGAAAGAGGAAAAAATTAATCCCTCCCACCTACTGAAACACAAAACTACCCACTGCACGTGGGATCTGTGGCAGGGCAGAGCAGGTGGAGGCACAGGGGACTCAGCTGCTCCATAAAAGGCTGCTGGATGGCTGAGAGAGGGAAAGATAATCCTGTGGAACAGGGAAAAACTGGTAACACAGGTGAAAAAGGTAAGTGAAGAGACACATTTTATAGGGGCAACAAAGCAATAATCACTTATCTTAAGCCTTTACAAAACAACCACTGTGGTGAAACTGCTGTAAAACCTTTTTGGTTCTCCTCTCACAGGAAAGAAGAAAGGGAGTTTGGGATTATTGTACTATCAGTATTTCAAAATAAAGCATGATTTTTCCATATGAAATTATTTGTGCTTAACCAGAATAAAAAGAAGATAGACAAATGTATAATTCTGCTACAAATTTTAGCTCCTAATGCTTGAATTTACTAAACCCTCAAATAGAAACTGCTGTCAAAAGTTAGATGGTAACAGAATTACAGGCTAACAAATGTAACAGCAATATATCAGCAGATGCTTTTGTATTTTACTATGTTATATATTAGGAGGTGATAGGAAATCCTTGGATTTAGGTGCATGTTTGAATCAGAAATGGTTACTATTCCTCATCTTGAAACTTAAATCTACCTAAAACGAACAGGTTTCTTTTAGGGAGTTTCATTCAAGGGCATAAGTAGTGTTATGAATTATTTATCTTGTTTTCTTATACTTAGAGCTGAATGTTACTTGAGGAAATAGAAATAACTGCAGTGATTTAGATGTAAATGCTTTATATATAAAAAAATAACCGAGGGGGGGTTTGGAGGAAAGGAATGTGTAACCTTTATGAGATTTCCCTGTAAGAATTCCTCACCCAGGGTGGTTTACAGGGAATGAAAATGATCCTGGCAGTCAAAGTGAGAATTTCCCTTGTGCTGGGTGAGGAGCAAAGGGAGGATGTGGGGAAAAAGCAGCGAAGGGAGGAGGGAAGAGAAGGCAGATCCTGCAGCCAGAGCTCTGTCCCTGTCCCAGCTCAGAGGGAACAATTATCCCAGCAATTATCCCGGTAATGAATGTGCTCATCCCGTTTGCTGGAATTCTGCCTGGTGTCACTAATCCAGTAAATAACCAGTCAGGGATCCTGTCTGAGGGGGGAATAAACCCCCCCAAACCTGAGCAGTGTGTGAGTTGCTGTTTGCTCCTCGGCAGCTCACGCTGGGAGAACGTTGGCTTTGTTTTACCCTTTGCTGTGTGTCTGATCTCCATTTCCATGGCAGGTGCCACATCCCTCCCATCCCTCCCTCTTCCCAAAGAGCCCGGAGCTCCCCACACAGGGAGGGAAGAAAATTCCATTGAATTTTCCTCCAGGCCTCGCAGCTCCTGCCAATCCAGGGTTGGATGCTCAGCAAACAGGAGGATGTTGCTCCCGCCCCTGCTGAATTTGGACTCTTGGAATGAGGAGCTTGGGACACCCGAGCACTGTCACAACTCGAGGGCTCCAGAGCTGGGGTGAGGATACACAAAGCCTGAGGAATTAGGGACCTTATTGGAATCACTGTGCTGATTTTGTGGTCTTTAAAGCTGACCTTGAAAAGGACAAATTGAGGAAAAGGAGCAGGGTAAGGCTTGAGAAACGCAGGCCCTGGCTGGTTTTTCCTAGGAGGATGAATAAAGAAGGAGCAGGTTTAACATCAGTAGGGCCAAAGAAGCTTCATGGGGTTGTCTGACAAGAGCAAATGAGTTTTACTTTGAGCATTAACTGCAATTTATGTCAAATATTTGTCATGTAGCATAACAGGAAGGAAAGCTTTTATGGTAAAGTAGCAAAAGCCCCAAGCTACTAAAAGCTGTTAATAAATCTGGATCTGTCACAAAAATGTACATTGAAAAGAAAATATAAGAATTTTTTTTTTAATGGAATAAAATAGTTTTCCTGAAGAGGAATTATTTTTGAGCCTTCTACAACTGTTGTTAAACAGAAATTCCATCATTCTTGTGCCAGTTGAAAGCCTCCCTGGCAAGGTCCTTATCACAATGGATGGACTGTACTCCTGCTGAATTTTGGGGGGGACCTGCTGTCCCTGACTCAGCCAGACCATGCCCAGAGCAGCAACACTGGAAATCACATGCAGAGTAAAAATCCCTTCAGTGTTGCAATAAGCAGAACTCCAAGGGTTTACCAGGATCGTTGCCCAGACACCCCCAGCAGATCTGAGTGCAGCAGTGAGGGCTCCAACCCCCTCAGGGATCCTTCACCCCCCTCTCTGCTGCTGGGACACATCCAGGCAAACCCACTCCCAACCTCCTTTCACCAGACAGAAGATGTGGAAGGAATTAATTATGGCAGATGAAAAATCAAATCCTCCCTTGCCTTTGGTCACTGCGTTTCTCTCTCTGCCTCAGCCCCTGTCATCTCTGCCTCTGCCTCCTTCAGTCAGGGAATCATTTCCTCACTTCTCTTTGGCCTTGGCATCAAGCTCTGGCATCTCTCCAGCCTGGTTCCCACCTCTGCTCCTGCTGCTCCTGCTGCTCCCAGCTCCCCACCTTTGCTCCAGCTCCTCTCCAGTGACTCAGTGTCACTCCTTCCTCCCTCCTGCCCCTGTCCAGCCCAAACACTCCAGGGAGCAGCTCTCCGGGAAGCTTTTCCACCACAGCTCCTCCAAAGGCACAACTAACCTTCATGGAGTGAAGGTCAACAACACAGACGACAATTTTCCATGGGAAGAGGAGGACAGGAGGTGCAGAGGGAGCTTCTTGCCTTTAAGCAGCTCTAAACACACAGCAGTGCTCAATAAATTACATATAAATAAAGGGATAAAAATCCCATTATTAAATAAATGGATTAACCAAGCCAAGACAGTGGCCACTGTCCAGGCAGGGCAGCTCCAGAACCTCTGGAGCATTTAGGAAGATGAAACCAGACTGTCTAAGAAACCAGCCTGTGTTAGTGATGCACTACTTCCATGGAGCTCTTGCAGCATTTTCTCTGGAAATTTTCCTACAGTCTGTGGCAAGAGAAAGTCATCAGCAGACACTGAGAAACCTGCACCTTCATTATCATTTGTTATAAACCTTTGAATTTTAGTATCTTGTCGGGAAAAAAAGTTGCTGGTTTGATCCCGGAGTTCCAACTCCTCTCTCAGGGCTCCATTTGCACGCAAGTGAGATGTCACCCCAGTCCCTGCTTCCAAGACATTTCTGTGTTGAAGTCCAAAAATGAAATCAGCCAGCAGAGAAGGAAAGGGAACATTAGGAGCACACAGGTATCAAGGAGGAAAGTCGCTCTTACCTCTGAAGGCACATTGTCCAAAATAAACTCAACGCAAAATTATGCACCATAAAGTTTTGGAAATGAGTCTTGATACTTGTGCCTGAATTACATCAGCTGTGTACTTAATAAAAATATTATTTCCAAATCATTATCCCATCATTTAGCCTGTGGAAATGCACTAACCCAATATTTACTAACACAGTTAATAGAAATCACAGAATCGTAGGATGTTTTAGGTTGGAAAGGACCTCAAAGACCATCCAGGTCCAACCCCCTGGCACAGGCAGGAAATTCCCCATGGAATAAATCTCCAGCTGTTAATGCATCCACCACTACAGCCACTAGAATTAGAGTTACCTGGGTGTCCATCTTGAGTGCTGTTACCAATTATTCCAGATAAACCATTCAAAAGGTGCTTTGAACTTGGTTAAGGTCCCTCGTCACACTGTGCACTGGGCAGGAGACGACGTCCTCACCTGAATTGAGCACCTTGAATAATTCACTGGGAGCCAGGCACTTTGTCCTGTGGCACTTGCATACACTTAGGGGCCACTTTTCCAAGATAAGGACTAGAAACTGGATCTTCCTTGAGATTATGTTGCACTGGGATCTTTGCTGAGGCAGTGTAAGTGTTCTATGTTAATGACAAAGCACCCAAAGAAGTGAATGCACCCATGTGCTGCATTAAACTGCCCTGGAGTGAGCCCAGCCCCGTGTCAGCACAGCCCAGGGCTGGGTGCTCCCCTGCTCCTCCACAAGCCAGTGTCAGAGGCTGCAGGAGCCCACTGGAGCTGGGAGGTTAATAATGTATATTCAACTGGTTATAGGATCCCCCTTCCCAGGCTGAGGCTAAGCCATGCTTAAAAATTAACGGTGCAGATATCCCACAGAGGAGGAGCAGGTGCTAAGACTACACATGAATCTTTCATGTGGTTCCAACTCACACAGGAAATTTTACCAACTTCCCTGCACTGATGCAGCCTCGGGGGTCTCTCCTCCTCCCTGTCCATGGGACAGGGCACAGGGTGGGTACAGACTTACCCTAAAGGGATCAGAATAAAACAGTCTCGTAGTGGAGGAGGATTCACTATCACATGCACATATTGAATTCTGCCTTTTTCTTCTCCAGAGTCCTGACGTGCTGTAACCAGATCTGGGAGAGTCCATCCTACCTCCACTGGCATCTGCTCAGCACCAGCCTCACACTCAGCATTAGCTCATGGAAAACTAGACCTCGAGCTTCAGCTGATTTCTGCAGCTGCTTAAACAGAGAGAAAGACAGAGAGAATATTTCTTTTTATTCTTATTAAATTTGTTCAGGATCGATCCCATCCATTCCCTGCTGCACGTCGTGTGGTGCGTCTAAAATGCAGGAGCCTGAACACATCCCAGAGTGCAGAGCTCTGCAGGACAAGGGCAGTGAGCACTTCCATCACAGAGCTGAGCCCCAGCAAAGGGCCAGGGGAACAGGCCCAGGGATGAATTTCTGGAGCTTCTGGAAAATGATGATAAACCCTGCCCACCCCCTCAGTTTAGATCTTGGGCACCTGCCAGGAAAGGGAGAGGAAAGTATAGTAGTTAATCTAATTGGTGTAATACATAGATTAAAAGCATATAAATGAGTATTTTGTGACTCCAGGGCAGAAACACTGAGGAAAAATTATTAATTTATGTAGGGCTGGCCATGGGAGCAGAGCTGAGTGTGTCAGTGAGAGTTACGGGAGATGGAAAACAAAATGTGCTCGTGGAAGTTAAACTCTTGGAAGTGAGTGCAATATTGCTCCTCCCAATCTCTTGTTTTACAGACAGAAAATCCCAAAGTTGCTGTATTTTGGCACAGACAAGCAGCATATTTCCAGCAAGCTGTCCTGGGCTGTTGAATGTGCCATGGTAATAAAATAAAATATCAAACAGATCTTTCTATGTCATCAATAGAAAGAGGATTCCTTGGGCAATACTGAGGAATTGTTTTGCACAGAGTAGGAATCCCAGAATCATTCAGGTTGGAAAAGACCTCCCAGACCATCAAGTCCAACCTGTGAGCGATTCCCACTTTGTCACCGAGCCCAGAGCTGAGTGCCACGTCCAGTCATTCCTTGGACACCTCCAGGGATGGGGACTCCACCACCTCC
>JAWWES010000037.1:9414132-9440053 GCA_035583135.1 Lophotriccus pileatus
AAAAGACCTCCAAGACCATCAAGTCCAACCTGTGACTGATCCCCACCTTATCAACCAGACCAGAGCACTGAGTGCCACGTCCAGTCATTCCTTGGACACCTCCAGGGATGGGGACTCCACCACCTCCCTGGGCAGCCCCTTCCAGTGCCTGACCACCCTTTCTGTGAAGAAAGCATGGAAAAAACAAGCATGGAATTAAATGAGATAGGGAAATGATGTTCTTTGCAGCTGAATGAAACTGGGAATTAATTTTGTGGTGGGACTCCAGGTGCAGGGATAAACACTCTTTGCAACTCAGGCTGGAGACTTTAGCCCCAAATCCTGCTTCACTCCAGTCCCCACGCTGGTAACACCAGAGCTGGGAATGCTGCACTGAATCCCAGCTGCACAGGGAGCTCCTTTCCACAGGCAGCTCCTGGGGATGTCACTTTTTGTGTGTCCTGTTCTCCCAGCACAGCCCCCAGCCTGGCCTGGCTCCAGCAGGGACCTTTCAGCAGCTGGCACGGGCTCCATGGCACAGCTCCTTTGTGTAGGGAGATCACCTTTAGCCATTACTGATTTCAGGAGTTCAGATTCCTGCCTTCCTGTGACATGATGAATGACTTTTAAGTAACATAATATCTGGTTTCCTCCTCTGTCACACACCCATTTCATTGCAGTGACCAGATCTGCAAGGATTGTTTGCAGTCAAAGGGGAAAGAGAAATCCTTTACCTCGTGCCCAGCCCCCCCTTGTTCATATTTAATGGAATTCTTGCTTGTGTTAAAATGGTGATCAATTATTCACCCCCCTGGACTCAGTAATTCCAAACATCCCGAGTAACAAATAGCACTGCTCTGTGCAGTTAAAAATTCCAAAATACTTTTGATTTCCTTTTCCAGCTGTTCTCCAGGTAAATGTAAGCTGACAAGTGGATTTTAGGGGCTTTCCTGGAAATATTAATTAAAGAGTAAAGCAAGCCAGGTGTGTCAGAAGGTAACACAGGGCAGATCCATAAGCTCAGGACCCAAATCTCTCCCCTCACTGCTGGGAACAGCACTGAGAACAAAGTCCTCTCCTTCCAGCCCACCAGCTCAGGTTTCTCCTTCAGCCTATTTTAACATTTGGAAAAAGTACTTTTTGTCTGGCTAAATTCAGCTTCAGCTCCACATCTGAGCAACGGGACTGACAATCCTCCCTCTCCCTTGTGTGCCCGTGGTGAATATTCCAGCATGGATTGTTCTGCAGTGCCCAAATGCTAATGGCCAAGGACCACTAAAAATCCCAAATATAGACACAGAGGGGCATGGAAAGATGTAATAAACCCCAAATATAGATACATAAAGGCATGGAAAGCTGATGTAAATCTCTTGCAGTCTCCCTTCTCCCACAGGTCACCAAATCTGTGTCTATAACATGAGGAGGGTGGGGGGAACCGGCCACAAGCTGTACAAAAGCCTTTTCTCTCCAAGTTCAATCAAAAGGACAACAGCAGATGACAGACCCCTTGGATCTTGTGGCATTTTAGGCTGTCACAGCAGGGACCTCCTGCAGGGCCAGGGACAGAGGGGGCTTTGCCAGCCAAGCTAAAGCCAACAAAAATACCTAATGAGTGAAGAGCTGGGAAAATGGTTCTGTCTGGAGGAGCATGTGCAGGCTGGTTGTGGGCATGGAATATTCATTCCAGAAGAGCCACTTCAGGTGACTGGTTGGGCTAAAAAAAAATAAAAAAAGAAAAAAATCACTACTTTGGTCACTATTTTTACTTCAACTCAAAATATTTGGAGGAGAAACGATACCATTCCCCCTTACCCTCATTTTCTCCCTGGAACACGGGAAATTCTGCTCTACAGGCCAAACTCTGACACTGAGCTATGTCCTGCAAGCTGCTGCTCTGGCTCTTTCTCCTGCTTTCTCTCCCTGCTGACTTCCCCCCCTCTCACCCATTCCACAGTTTCCCACCTGTTTGAACTGCTCCCCTTCCAGCTCCTTATCACTAAATCAATTGGGTTGCTCTAAAATATAAAGGGCATCCCTACAAATTAATTAATTAGGGGGGAAAAAAAAGGCCAGATGGAATCCATCAGGTGAAAAGGATGGCCACACCCCATAGGAAGAATGAAGGTAGAGCAGGCCTTTCATCTGTGATCGTGGAATCCCAAGATGGTTTGGGTTGGAAGGGACCATAAAGATCATTTCCCTCCACCCTCTGCCATGGGCAGGGCCACCTTCCAGTAGAAGGTGATGGCAGCTTCATCCAGAAAAATCAATGCTGAGAGGAAAGCTGGAGTTCCAGCACAGTGTAACAGCCAACTCATCCAGGTGTTGTTCTCCAGGTGTGATTTGCTTCCGAAGAGCCTTCAGAGGCAGCTGGGAGAGGTGAGGAACAACTGACTCTTGCTCTGGGAAGGAGGCCAAGGGGAGCAGCTGGAAAGGTGCAGTGCCTGTACAAACATTGGGTAATCCTTGCTGGCTTTCTCCAGGACAATCCCAGCCTCCAGGCTTGATGTCACAGAATGCCCATGATTAACTATCTGTCCTCTGAAATGTGTGTCTGTAACTTCACCTGTGCAAAGGGAAACTTGCATTGGAAAACTCAATATTTAATCAAAGCCTTCTGTAATTAGACTTGGTTCCACAATCTTTAATCCAAAGAGGAGTGTTGTGATGGATTAACTGCTAACTCTGGCAAAGTTCAATAAAATTGACTTGGTCTGATAACCCACAGCTGACTCACTAAGTGATGCAAAGGAAGAGCTCAGGAAATGATTTTACAAACCCCTGTGTGGCTGAAAATCACCACAGTGAGGATGGTGAGAGCTGTCCCTTCATCAGCAGGGACTGGGATGTCCCTTCCCAATGAAAATCCAATACAGGATCATTTATAATACTTAGAGCAACAGGATGGTTCAAGTCCTTCCCTATTCAGGGGTGTCTTCACAGAAAAGCACCAACTGATAGTGATAAAAATGTTCCTTCATGGCAGAAAAAAGCCCAGAATCTCTGAATGAAGCATTAAAAATGCCCTTGCTGAGGTGCAGGAAAGCATCTTAATTTTTAATTTTTGAATAAAACTTCCCAGAGAAATTTGGGAAAACATTCAGGAGTTTCTTATGTTTGCACGACATCACTGCAAATCTGTTTAAAACTTAACCAGGGCATATGAACCTCTCACAGACAGTCTGAGCTTCTTCCAGAGTCGTTCACCACCACCCTGTGCCTGCACAGCACTTTTGGTATAAAAGTGGAGTGAAAGGGTCCTCCAGGTGCACACCCAGGTCAGCTCCTAATTAACATCCATGTCCTCACACCAGGCAAGTTGGAAATAACACAGAGCTCAAAGCAGTAACACTCTGCAAAAGCAAAGCCTGGAAACAAACCCTGTTGTTTCATTAAACTTAAAATACAGTTTGACTGTGTCATAGTGAGGGAGATGAGCTATCTGCATTAAATTGTGTTTAATTTCACTCTAGAACTATAGGGCCCAATTAAAAATAATGAGGCCTGTCTCCAACTGTCAGGCTCAATTAGAGCTAATGGGAACTGAGAGCTCCTGGAATAGATTCATTTTTGTCTGATGGACGAACTGGGGCAGGGGTCTTGCCAGGGGTCAGTGGAATAGACCCGGCAACAAAACATGGGTCATTCAAGCTTAAGGAGTCTTAAGGAACCTAGTTATTAAATAAGGAAGTAGGAAGGAAATCAAATCCAAAAGCACATGAATAACCCCAACAGATTCTTTTTTTTTTTTTTCTGGTACATGCCTCTATATTTCAATCCCTCCATTAAACTGCCCGTTATAAACAAAATATATAATCCATAAAGGTTAAACCTATTTGACAAGGCCAAAGAAAAGCTAGAAAAAGAAATGCCCAACTTCATATTCCAGTGCCAGTTTTCAGGAGTTCAGCAGGATCAACATTTTCCTTTGGCAATGCTCCAGATGTTGTAGCGAAGTGGCTGAGCTTTTATTTTCCAAATAAAAAATAAACCCAGGAAAGATAATTTGAATGTAGCAAGAAACCAGGCTGTCATGAGAGACATCATGAATGATGAATAGATCACTTCCCATTCAGCCTCAGCAATAAAACCAGGAAAAATTGGTCATCTCTTGCTTTCAAAACTGTGATGGGACAGTCAGACAGATTCAGAAAGGAAGCCATTTGTCCTTGAGGAAACATGAATGGGCGACAACTTGGAGGCACTAGACAGTAGCTGTCACTTCCCATGAGTAATTAATCCTGAGGAGAGGGAGGTGTGGAGCCTGTTGCCTGTTTACTCTGCTGGAATGACAGCCCGTGTGGGTTCGCACACTGGGCCCTGGCGGGATGGGGATGTCTCCCAGGAAAGCCTTTCCCTGAGCAGCTGTTGTCACCAGCAATGACTCTGAGGCTCGTGTTGGGCAATGCTGACACGCCAGGCCCTGGCTGGCCCTTTGTCTCTCTCTGGAGACACCTTTTTAATCTAATGATATCTTTCTCAATGTCTAACGCTGCTCGTGCAACGCGCCGCCCTCGGCTCCTCATCCCCTGCTCCCCTCCCCCCCAGCACATCCAGGCCTGCAAAGCCAGGCTTTGCATTTTAAATCTCTGCTCTGGGACTTCTGAGCACAGAAAGGGCAGTTCAGCCTCTCCCCAGCAAGTTCTGTTAGGAAAGAATGGGCAAATTTATAAACGAGACCCGTTATTTTTAACCCGTCCTTCCCTTCCTGCACACCAAGAACCTCCCGAGGGGACTCTGTGCCCACATTAGATCAACAAACAAATTAGAATCACAGAATCACGGAATATTCTGAGTTGGAAGGGACCCAGATGTATCATGGAGTCCAACTCTTAATGAATGGCTCATAAAACACGTCATTGCTAAAATACAGCCTAGGGTTGCTGGCCATACAAAGGATCAATGTTATTCCTGTCCCCAGTGTCTTCCCATGGTTGAAAGCTCTGAAAGACTCACATCCCCTCAGGTCTGGGTGAAAAATCTTCTTGGCTTGACCCAATGGATGTGCTCAGGTGGGAATCACTGTAGGGTGGAAGATCTCTGGGGACTGAGCCACGACTCTGCATCGGTGTAAAACTCAGAACAGGGCACAGATTTCAACTACAATCCTTGGATATGGTCCAGTTTTAAGAAATTCTTGGACAGATGTCTGTATTTCCTCCAGTCTGAAGGACATCCAGCTCAGCTCAGGCAGCACTTGGGAAAACAGAAGCACTGAGGTTTTGGGGAATTCTTTATTTGCAGCAGGTGTTACCTGCACCCAGTACAGAAACTGCTCTTAGGATGCACAGCTGGGTGTCCCTGGTGGGAATTCAGGTGTAAAGTACAATGTCCCATTCCTGGAAGCATCCAAGGCCAGGTTGGATGGGGTTTGGAGCAACCTGGTCTAGTGGAATGTGTCCCTGCCTCTGGCAGGGTGTGGGATGGGATGAGCTTTAAGATCCCTCCCAACCCAAACCATTCCATGATTCTACAAATACGAGGACACGTGTGTTTAAGAAAACCCTCCTGATTATGTCATATCTTAAAATTTCAGGTTTGGAGCATTACATAGGATCACCTGAGGTGTTTAAACTGCGCTAGAGACAGTTACAGTTGTGAAGCAACAACCCTGACAATTGTGGAAGTGTCATGGGTGTGACAAAAGCCAGGAAGATCAGATGTAACGTAGAAGCTCCATGTTCACTTGACACTGCATTATTCCCATTTCACCTGAGGGCACAGTGCCATCATTCAGATTTTTCTGGTGTTTTAAATTAAAGGCTGAGCACACAGAAGGGCGTTCAGAGTCAAGCATAGAGAAGTGCTGAAAAAACAACTGGCCACAAGTAAAGATAAGAACAAATACCTCAAACTTTGGTCTGCCAGGTTGGCCAGGGAGAACATTCTGATGCTGAGTGGAAGAAAATAAAACCACTTCTCCATGCAGCTTGTGAAATGGCAATCAAATCCTGTGTTTATAGAGTACTGAAGGAAAAGCAAAGCCAAGTGCCACCTGCTAGATTTTAATTTCCTTTTATCAGATCCTACATGGAAGATAATGTTGTTTGTGGCTAGTTCTGCCTTCCTTATGAAACCAGAGATTTTTTTGGCCTTCAGTGGCCAGGAGGAGACTTCTGGTTTCTTTTAGATTTCACAATAGAATCAGCTCCGTGCAGCTTGACAGTGTCATCTCTCCAGAAGGGCTCAGAACGGGTTTGTTGACTTCCTTCAGCAGGTGCATCCCTGAATCAACTCCTACTGCTCCACAGAATGCCCTTAATTTGGTATAAAGGGTGAGATGTTGCTATCACTTAAATCTGAAGACTGTCAGCACTGCAATAATCAGACGTTTATCTTACGCTGCCGTTTGGAGGGAATTCCAAATACAAAGAAACTCAGCAGGCAGTCCATGGACTCCCCCCGGCCCCTTTCTGAAAAAAAAAGAAAGAACCTTATGGGAGGAAGAGAAAGAGACACATAATTCATCTTGGAGATACCGGAGGTTTTTCCTGTTGAGTGGCTCCGGTTTTGCCCGGGAGCAGCTCCGGGGTCCCGTCACCCGTCGGTCACTTTTTACTGTAGCAGGAACCCCCCAAACAATCAGTTTCTTCCCTTGTGACAGTAACCCAGGGAACAAATCTATGATGACACTGGTACATGCATTCGTGAACTTCGTGGCCTTGTAGGTCACTGGACAAATCTCTCTAAACTGAACTGTTGACAGTTCTTTGCAGGGTTCCCCACAGGAAACCCAAGGTTAATTGACCATTCTTTCAAACCATGAAATGCTTTTGAAAATGTTAGTTTTAAGTCTCGGAGCCTAAAAGCTGATGAAACAGCGTGTCCGTACTGGGGTGTCTTCTAATTACTGAAATGAAGAGTTATGGGCAGGGGAGGTGCAGAAATGGTTTAATTAGACTTGTGTGTCGTGGAAGCATGAAACAATATTCAGTACATTGTGATATTGTTCAGAGCAGAGATGCTGAGGGAGCAGAGACCTGCCAGAGAAGCTGCTCATAAAAGAACTGACGACTTCTTGATTATGTTAATTTGATGACGGCCTTATTAAGAGAAGGATCTTAGAGCCTTAGAAAAATATGCACATTCTTCTCTTTGCTCGTGTGGTCGGTCCCACTGACTCCAAAGGAACGAGCAGTGCTGGCTCCTGCAGGATCCTTCCACCTGGGAAGTTGTAGTTGTGCAAACCCTCAGAAGCAGGAATCCCAGGAATCACCTGACAGGAGAATGACTGGCAGGAAAGTGAGGGATGATATATGTGTGTGGTTAGTTATATATTCAACCAAGATTCACAGAAGCCAGGAAGAAAATGGAAATCAATCCTTCTGCCATGGATTCTGAAAGGTATTTATCACACTGAGTCTGGGCTTTACACTTTCAAGTATTACCCTGACACCCTATGAGTGTTATTGTTTATTTGAGATAAAATGTGTCTGTGTACACACTGAAAATATGGCAAAAATAGAAGCAAAGAAAAAATTGTGTGGCCTTTTTAAGGCTTTTCTCCAGAAACCTTGAGGAATGTTTTATTGGAGTATCTCTAGTCCTGGTTAATAAGCCCGATGTGATCAAGGAGATTCGAGTTCTGCAAATAATAACTAGAATAATGAGAATAAGAATTTCCCAAAATACTTCTGTAGTTACTCGACATTCATTGCTTCTTCAATAAAAAACTTGTATATTCACCCAAAGCTGAAAACAATTAGCCCTAAAAGCTCCTGTTTTTTTCTTTCCTCACTTTTCATCTACAAACAGGAGAATCTTTGTGTGAGCACACGTGTAGATAAAAGCAATCCATGGGGATCTGCTGACAAAATGAGGAATATTAATTGAGGAAAGACTCATTACTATGGTGAAGAAATAGGTGAGACACACACAGGATTCTCTGCACAGTTCTTCAGCGGTAAATAAACCACGGACTACAAAAGAGCAATAAAGAGATCAAAAGTGACAATTTTCTGTGCTCTGTGGCTCAAGTTGCCTCTTTCAATGACAAGCTAGATTATAAATTATATCCATCAGCCAACAGCATATTGATTTCCCTCCATATTTGAAAAAAAAAATTATAATTTCCAAAGAATTTATTTATTTCACCCCCAAAATGCAAAATGAAAGCATTAATGCTGTGCTGACATAGTACAAGGATTTGTTCTCATTTCATTCTCGAAATTTAGGACATTGACATTAATAAGGAAATTAATAATTAGGCCATTAAAAATTCAGGGGGAAAATAAGTTTTTATTCCAACCTTTTACCCCTTCCTATCTTAAGGGAATATTGTCTCTTGCATGTGCTACTCCTAATTGACACACAAACAGCACAATATCTACAGACAACAGGATGGTTCAAGGAAGGAATTTTGGCTTCAATCCCAATTTTTTTGTGATTTCTACAATCTTGTGCTAAGCCCTGTATTTCTAAAAGTAACTGTTTTGCTGGAGGCTATGTGAAAACACACTAAAACCACATTTCTCAGAGATCACTTTCTCATTAATGACATTTTGAGGGTTAAAGTCTCCTGACAGCGTGTGATAAAAGCAATTCTGTTGGACATTTGAAGTGGTGGAAAACACAGCAGCCAACCAGAACTCTCCTGTCACAACACTTCCTTCATGTTACTGCATATAATAACTGCACAATTACATCATCTATAAATGTAGTTTTGCCCCAAAATAGACAAATATCATGGCAAAATATTCTTGTAGGTGACTCACAAAGATAAAAGTGTGCTAAGCTTAGGTTTAAGTGGCTAAATTATAAATATATTGTCAGGTTCTCTGTGCCTTGGTGGGTCAGTTTGGGAGCTCTGCCAGCTCTTAAAGCACACACAGTTCTGGCTCTGCAAGATTTCAGCTGCAGGGGCAATTAGGAGCCACAGGTCCAGTTTTCCAGGCATTTGGCAAATCCCAGAAAGGTTTGAGTTGGAAGGGACCTAAAGCCCATCCAGTGCCAGCCCCTGACATGGGCAGGGACACCTTCCACTATCCCAGGTTGCTCCAAGCCCGTTCCATCCCGACTTTGGACTTTCCAGAGGCTGAGCACTGTACTCACACACCTGAGTTCCCACCAGAAACATACAGCACGATGGATTCTGTTCCTAAATGTGAACAATTTCACCTTAAAATCAGTGAGTAGGTCAGAGGGCAGTTTTAACTTCAGCAACATCATCTTCACGAGGATGAACATTCATTTCTTCCAGGCCAGACTTTCAGCACTTCCCAGCAAGCAGGACAACTGTGTCCCTGTGGAATACAGAACAGCAGGCACTGTTTTAGGAACAGGGCAGTGAGGGAAGCTGCCAGACTGCGAAAGGAATCACCATTTGTTGGTGTTTGCTGCCTAAAGAAGCAATAAAACAAAACAACAAGAAAAAAAAGAAAAGGTTGTAATTGCCTTAGGAAGTGAAAAAAAAAGGGGGATTTTAAAGGGAGCAAAAGCAGGTTTCTCTTTGTTTTTGGCACATTTTCAACAGTATAAAAAGCAGTTTCCCTGCCCAAAGCAGGCACTGGGACCTCCGGTGTGTTTTCCTCACCTTCTCCGTGGGGAAGGGCTTTTTGTCCGTTACATCCATGCATGTAATCAGTGCCTGTGCCTTTTGTCCCTCTCAGAGCCACCATCTGTGTGCTCCCGAGTGGCCAGACAGGGCTGAGCCCCCGGCCCGGTGGGATTAATCTGCAATTTCACACCAAATGATTTTTAAGTATAATTTGTTACGATACAGTATCCTGGAATAAAACAAACGGTCGGGGCTTTTCCAAGGGGATAAAAGGGGGAAGCTTGTAAAGTTTCCCGGGTTTCAAATGGCTTGGCCAGGATCCACTTTGCACATTGGTTTCATTCCGATATGAATGCCCTGGGAAAAGAGCCCGTGGGGAACTGAAATAGCTGCTTTTTATTTCTGAGGGAGAGAAAACAAACCCCAAATCTGGGCACTGGGAGGGGGGTGAAGTACAACATGATTCCCATCTTCATCAGGGTTGAGAATCTGCGGGATGAAGTTGCAGTTTAAAGTGTAAATAGAATATTTTGTAAGGAGGGGACTGAAGGGCTGAATTGTAAAGGCACTGGGTAAATAAAGGAGGAGCTAAAGAATCCTCTCTTTCACATCAGACAAAGCTGGCTTGAAGTGTGCAAGGAAATTCTTCCTTTTTACAGAGCACTAAATGCTTTAAAATCACCACATTTCACCAAACAGAGGGTACTGCTCTGGGTTCACATCATTATTTTCTCCACGTGTTTTAGGTCCTCGGGCAAAGAAGGATGAAAAGTATAACAAGGAAAAAAGCCAAGTGAGGAGTAGGAAGGTCGAAGTGAGGACACACCAATGTCCCTTCACAGAAAAAGATGATCAGTAAACATGAAGCTGCTGTTCAGCCATCCTGGGTTCACCACAGACACCAGTCCCAGTCCAGACTTCTAAGAGGTGGGGGAAATATTCTGATTTTTCAGCCTGGCTACACAGAGGTTGCCAAAGTCTTCACAGAGTTCTCATAAATCTCTGCTTTTGAGGGTTCCTCAACTTTCCCTTGCTTGTTTTTTTCCCTTACTTGTCTCCTAAAGTAAACTAGAGATTCTGAAAAATAAACCAAGCTTGTTTTATGATGACCTCAGCTGGCAGCAAAATGAAATCAATTACTACAGTTTAAATAAAAGTCTATAGAAATTCAAAATATTTTTGTAGAAATTCACACACGAGAAAATTATTTACAAAGCAAATCCCTATTTTACCTGTGTGGTTTTATTGTGTTATTTGCTACAAACCAGTACAAACCTTTCCAAGGAAAGGAAGAAACTAATTCCTGAACTTTATGTTATTTTAAAGGCTACGTATGATTTTACATGTCACCAAATAAATTCGACGGAAATTGGATGAATAAAAGTACCTAAAACACATTTCTCTGCTAATATTCACTGTAAAAATTACTCCAGTTGTGGCAGGTAAATGTGCCCTATTCCTTAACATAAATAAGACTATAAATAAAAACAGCAGTTGTCCACATCTTGTGTTCTCTCATTTTAAACTTCGCAAAAAGGAACCCAATTACTGAATATCAGAAGATAAAACACATTGATATTCATAATGTCTCCAGAGTAACAGTAACTGGTGAGAAAACACCTAAAACAAGGAAAAATCGGCTACAGCCAATCTCTGGAGATCCAGTCATCAGTTTGCAGTTTACCTGAATTCAAACTCAGAGCAGATGTGACACAGTTGGTTTTGAGCACCCTGGGCTGGGGGAAGGTGTCCCTGCCCTTGGCAGGTGGGATGAAAGGAGCTTTAAGGTCCTTCCCACCCAAACCATTCCATGAATTTCTCAGAGCTCTGTCCTGCTCCATTCCCAGTGTCTCCAAGGGCAGGGACTCTCCACCCCCCCTGTGCCCCTCTGAAGTGTTGGACCTCATTGTGAAAAGGTTTTTTGTAACAATTAACTGGAATTTTCCTTGTTGCAACTTGCCGCATGCTCTTCCAAGTGTTTGGAGAACTAAGCCCTTTTATCCCTCCCAGTTCCAGTTTAAGCTCCCCCAGTGAGCAAACGAGGCAGGAGCCACCCTTTCTCCTCACCTGGTCCCTTCCAAGCAGGAGGTATGCAAATCACCTGGAGAAATGAATCCTGCATGGAATGTTCTGCTACAGGGAACCAGTCAGGCGAAAAGCTCCACACAATGGCCTGAACAGGCTCCAAGGAAGGCTGAAAGAAGTGGTGTGTTTTATCCTCACCCTTCCTGCAAAGATCCAGCTCCAGGAATGCATTTTTTTTAAAGTGGTTTTTAAGATATAAGGTAAGGATATAATGACCAGAAGATGACATTTTAATAACTGTGTAATTAAGGGAACACTTGAAACTGTGCAAATTCCGTGTCTTAGGCTCTGGCAGTACTAACTTTTCCTCTTATTTTGGTTCTCCAGATGTGCCTGGTATAGGCCTTGATGTATAGAAATATTGATTAATCTGCACTTCTATCAACACCAATTAACAGAGGGAGTTTTGAAGTTCATCAGAGTGAACAGATTCTCATTAAGAGCAGAAAAAGAAAGATCTCTGTCTTCACGTTTCCTCCTCTCCGTACTCTGGTAAACTGTAAAGCACAAGGAAACGTGTTTATCATTAACTTTCAGGGGTTTCATCATGCAAGGATATTGGAAGTATTTCCACATTTAAGCTTTGCTATGCAGAGCCCAAATGATCTGGTGTCATCCCTGCCCTCAAACTGCTTCTACATGAAAGCTATTTTCCTAACAAGGGAGGCTGGTCCCTGTTTTGGTGCCCAACAACCCTTTCTGTGAAGAAATTCCTGCTGATGTCCAACCCAAACCTCTCCTGGTCAGGGAGTTATCGAGAGGCAGAAGGTTCCCCCCGAGTCTCATTTTCTTCAGGCTGAGCCCCCCCCCCAACTCCCTCAGCTGCTCCTGGGGCTCCAGACCCTACCTCAGCTCCAATCCCTTCTCTGGGCATTCTGACAGACATGCTAACAGACACCCCCAATGTCTGTCCTGTGGTAAGGGGCCCAAAACTGCTCCCAGGATTTGAGGTGTTTCACCAGTGCTGAATAGAGGGCGAGTATTTGTTTATTTTATGTGTAAATGTAGTTAAATAAAGGTGCTCACATCTACCAGACCCCTCAGTCTCCACCCTGGGTCCCTCCCACTCGCATCCCCTGGGCTGGTTGCGCTCTGTGGGTGCCTTCCAGGGGCAGGACCATGTCCTCTCCACTTCTGCATACCCTTGGTGGAGCAACTGCCCCCCACCCCACGGCTGCAGGTCCATGGGGATCCACCTTCACAGAATCATAGAGTGGTTTGGGTTGGAAGGGACTTAAAATACCTCCAGTTCCACCCCTCTACCATGGGCAGGGACATTTTCCACTATCCCAGGTTGCTCCAAGCTCCATCCAACCTGGCCTTGGACACTTCCAGGGATCCAGAGGCAGCCACAGCTTCTCTGGGCAACCTGTGCCAGGACCTCACCCCGCTCAGTGTCAGCGCTAAGGCAGCAGAAGGTGGGGTGCAGCCTCCCGGGCTGCCCCGGCTCCTTTCCCGCGGCCATCCCGGAGCGGGACCGGCGGCGGGAAGGGAGAGGTGGGTCCGGACACTGCCTCCCCTCCGCTCCCCGGGGCGCCGAGCGGGGCTGCGGCCACTGGTCACCGGGGAAAGGGCACAGGGTACCGGGCATCGGGCACAGGGTACCGGGCACCGAGCACCGGCGCCCGGGAACCGTGCACAGGGTAGCGGGCGCTGGGCGCCGAGCACCGGGCTCCGCACGTCGGGCATCGGGCACAGAGCATCGGGCACCGAGCTCAGCCATCGGGCAGCGCCCATCGCTCACCGGCCCGCCCCCCCCCGAGCCGGTGCCCGTTTGAGCCGGCGGGTCCCTCCCCCTCGTCCCTCCGCAAAGTTGCCCGGAGCTGGGTTAGTTGGGTTTTTCCCGTTTATTCGCCCCGCTCCCCGCTGACGCGCCCGCCCACCCCATCCCGTGCCATCCCACCCCATGCCACCCCAGCCCGTGCCAGGCCGGCCCCTCCCGGGCCGTGCGGGGGCGGTGCGGGGCGGTGGCGGGTGCGGGGCCGGCCCTGCCCGCGCTGCCCCGGCGCTGACCCCGGGCCGGGCCGCGCATGCTCGGGCTGGACAGCTCCGGAGAGGGAAATTTAAACCGGGGCCGGAGCGCGGCCCCGCCGGGCCCGACAGCAGACCCCGCCGGGCCCCCCGCCCGCAGGTTCGTGCAGCAGCGGCCCGGGCCGCGGGGATGGGGAGCGGCGCGGCGGGGAGGGGGAACCTCGGGCTCTCTCCATCTCCAGGCAGCGGGGCTGGGATCACCCGGGCTCCTTCCATCCCCGGGCAGCGGGATGGGTTTCTCCCGGGATCTCTCTCCACCCCTGGGGCAGCAGGGTTGAGTTCCCTGGGCTCCCCCTCCACCCCTGGGGCTGAGATCACCCGGGCTCTCTCCATCCCTCGGCAGCGGGATGGGGTTCTCGCTCCACTCTCGGGTCAGTGAGGCTGGGAATCCCCGGGTTCCCCCTCCATCTCCAGGGCAGTGGTGGCGGGGACCCCCGGCTCACTCCATCCCTGGGACAGCGGGGTTGGAGATCCCCCGGGATCCCCCTCCATTCCTGAAGCAGCGGAACTGGGAGCCCGCTGTTTCCCCCATTCCTGGGACAACGGGACTGGGGTTCACCCGGGCTCCCGCCCCATTCGCGGAGCAGAGGGTCTGGGAACCCCCGGCTCACCCCATCCCTGGGGCAGCGGGGCGGGAGAACACCAGACTGCCTCCATCCCCGGGCTGCGGGGCTGCGATTCTCCCGGGATCGCTCCGTCGCCGGGGCAGCAGGGCCGGGGTTCCCCGGTTCACCCATCGCCGGGGCGCGCCGGGACCGCTGCAGCTCCCGCAGCTCGGGCTTCCAAACCGCGGCGGCGGATGCTGCCTGCGGGATAAGAGCGGCCCCGAGGCGGGAGCTCTGCCGGCTCCCGGTGCTCCCGGGATCCACAGCCCCTGCCCGGGCTGTCCCTCCCGCTCTGAGCCGGGATTATCCCCCGTGAGATGTTCTCCTGCCTTTCCCAGTACCACCAGTGCACGTGGCGGTGCCGGTCCCCGGCCGGGCCGTGCCCCGGTGCCTCCCGCCGCTGCTGAAGTGCTGGATAGCTACTGCTGCTGACCCTGCCTGCTGCTGCCCAAGGAGATGATAGAGAGTGATATCCCGGCCATAATGTCAGGAATCATTAGGAACTCAGGGCAAAACCACCACCCTTCCCAGGAGTACAGGTGAGGCACTTCTCCATTTCCAAAGTGACCCCTGCACTGTCAAATCCTGCTAACCCCTGTTATTTCCTCCTTATCTCCAAAAGCAAAAATCCCTTTAGCATGTAGAAATCCACTTTTCTTCTTCTTTTTAAAAAATTATCTGCATTATTTCTCCACTCAAAATGAGATTTCTAAGCTGATGACTGGTTACAGTGCAGTCCTTACGAAAAAACATTCCTGTGTGAAAGATTCACGATATGGTTTAGTGGGCAGGGTGGGATTCAGATGGAGGTTGGACTTGACAACCTTTTGGAGGTCTTTTCCAACCTTCATCATTCTATAATTCTATGATTCTTTGATTTTGATACTAACCTATATTTATGTGATAAACACACCTCCAAAGGAGGTGCTGAAGGAGGGCTGCCCTAAAAGGAGGGCTGACCTCCCTTTTAAACTCTTTCTCTGCGCAAGACTTGCCAGAGAAGGATATTCTTGTTAAATAATAATTATTGAAAAGTTCCCTTTCAGATCACTTTTTGCATTGTTATGGAGCAGCCATGGAGAGCCTAAATAAGTGCAATAGGCACTAGAAGAGATTTTAATTAAAACAAGTACTTGTGTAGCCCTGCAAAGCACTGATATGTCAAAGGTCTTTTAATAGTGGTGGGAACAAACCTGGATTTGCCAAGAGCCTTTGATAATTTAATTTACCTGGGCCACTGGGCTTCAATTTATCATTTAAAAACTATTGTTAGAAGTCACAGGAGAGTTCTGCATGAGTTACAGAGCCCTGGGTTATGTTAGGTTACATCTTGTCACATGATGCAAAGCTCCAAGAAATACAGAAATACAGGACACGATCCGGGGGGGGGGGGGGAGAAATAAAAAGAAATTAATTTCTTGCTTTAAAATAAGGAGTGAGAGACTCCCTCCTCCCAGCCTTGGGGGTTTGTACCCATTTCTTGGGTGCAGGTATTTTTCTCTCAGCCTCCCTCTATTCAAAATGCAAACGCTGCAGCACAGCCTCTTGCAGCTCAACAAGTGATTTGTTATAGTCCCTGGAGGCTCTGTGGAGAAAGGTTTGTGGAGCTGTTTTGCTGTTTACGGAGGCACTGTTTGCTCTGGGCGTTTTTCTCGGCTACGTAAATATTTGTAAAGAAATTATTCGGCATTTAATGAAGGGTGTGGATGAGAGAGACTGCTGGGGACTTGGATTTAAGTCTGCATCTTCAGTGCCCTGCAGAACTCACCACCTTAACAAAGGCCCCTTTTTATGGGGAGAACTATTTCAGTCATAGCTGCAGAAAAATCTGTCTTTTGGGGGGAGAAAGATAGAATTTATCTTACTTCAGTAAAGGAATTGCAATTTTCTTTTAGTCACAGATCAGCTGCTTTTAAAAACTACTTTGGATTCTCCATGAAACATTTGGAACTCACAGATCCCAGTTCTCTAAAGTTTTTAACCCACTTGTGATTCCTTTAACACGGCTTTAAAATAAATTATTTGACCTCCTTTAATAGTGGCAAATTCTGATAAAAATGCATAAAATCTGCACTGCACCATAAATGCAGAGCAGTATTTGTCCTACTTCATGAGAAAACACTTTGGATTATGTAAAAGCAAATCTTTTAGACTGAATGATTTTAAGCAAAGAATAGACCTGTCAAATTCTATCAGCTCTGTTTACTCTCCTGCTGTCACCACAGTCCGGGGCTGGAACCCACAGTCCCGAGTTCTCCATGGGGGAGCATCAAGGCTCCACAAAATGGGGACTGGCCTCCAATTAGCGAGTGGGAGGCTGGGGCTGTGCTGAGAATACTCTTCTGTCTCACTTGGAATCTTTCAATGGGACAGTTGGACTCGGGGGAGCCCCGGCTTTTCCTGCGAGTGCCGGAGGAAACGCGGGAGAGGGAGGGGACCCAACCCCAAACGCCCCCAGCCTGCAGCAGCTTCTGCTTCCAATTGCAAACTGTGGGATTTAAATTTTTTATTTTTAGAATAAATGAGGTTAAAAAATCCGTGATTTTAGCAGATCTTTGGATTCTGTGCATCCAAAGCGTCCGTAGTAAATTTGATGTAGCTCAGAGTAGTGATGAGGCTTAAACTGCTTTCGGCTGCTGAGTAGAGTCCTGGGAGTGTTTGCACCACAGTGAAATGATTTTAGGCAAATATCTCCTCTGCTAATGCAGCTGTGGGATATAAAAGAGCTCAGGAATGATTTTTCCAGGGCCATCATATCTCCTCTGCTGCCTGTTTTTATGGCACTGTAACTGCCTGGCTGCCAGTGCAAAGTAATTATTTATATTAGCAAATGCCTCTCTTACTTTCCTACAGAAAACCCCCCATCATCAGAGTAGTGATAAATACGTCTAGGGATTCCATTTTATTCCCATTCAGGGAGTAAAAGTAGAGAATTTTAGCGCACTGGGATTTTTAACCCTTAACACGTTATCCTTGTTAATAATAATTAATGATTTAACACGTTTTAGTGTCAATATTTCGATTTTAAATCAAAAGTTTTACTCCAGGTTTGATGTGCAGTGGTGGCTCGTGGTTGCTTCTGCACAGAGCTGTGTAAACTGTAGGAGCCAATTCAAGGCTGCTCCCAGGGTCTTCTCTCTGGGAATCCAGATTCTCCAGCTCCTGAAAACTGTGGTATTTGGGCAATATTTTTAATTTAAATTTGGAATCTATCATTCTGATTTTAAATGGGATTTAATATAAATGACCAGAATGAGAGAAGTAAAAGATGTGCAGGGTGAGGTTTAATATGCAGAGCCTGAGCAGCAGAGGCCTGGATTAAGACTGAAAAACACTCACAGACCAAAGTTCTGCCCCACAGAAGTGTCATCCTAAACCAACATTTTCAAATGCAGCAAATGTTTCTCATTCCCAGCTAGGTACAGTTATGTGTGGTTCATCACATACTATATAATAAAATCATGACATGAAACCCAGGCCATTAGAAGGGAGACAAGGAGTATTTTACCTTGGATTAATTGGCATATGTGGGAATCCAAATTTAAGGAATGAAATCATCAATCTGTAAAACTGTGGTGTCTATATTTTGAAAGAAATACCTGAAATGTATAATACTTTGAAGAAATAACATTACTTAGGATGTGAAGGTGGCCCTAGACCAACCAGACAAACTGATTTCATGTTTTGCAGCTCAATATTTTGTGGAAGGACCATGTTTTTATTTTTTTATATTATTATACATTTCCAGTTGACAGAAGCCTTATGTAGCATTTTGAAGGCCTTGCAATGCACTTTTTACACATTAAACAGGAATTAAATTTTAAATAGATGTATTTTTTATCAAAAGGCATTAATCATTAATAATATGACATATTAGTAGACTATATTGTCCTTCATTTTAATTGTCTCTTTGGTTCTTAAATAATTGGTCTATATTCATTAGCTCATTAGATAGTCTGATAAATTTTTGTTGTAATTACTTTATTCTTGCATAGTTTAGTGTAAAATCAGATTAAGAGGCATAGATGGATGAACATGGGGCTGCTGTATCCCAAAAATTCTGGATGTGCCTCATTCCAGCAGTGGAAAAGGTGGCAAATTTTATCTTTATGGCACACTGACCTCTTTTGAGCTCTGCTAAGGGGTTCTCTCACAAATGCTTTTTGCACTTTGGCTTCTGGGGAACAAGTTTTACCTCCAGGCTATGGAGGGGTGGATGGATGGATGGATGGATGGATGGATGGATGGATGGATGGATGGTGTCTGGGAGTGTGCACAGAGGACACAGCTGCACACCAAAGGTTACAAATTTATAACTAACCCCTCCATAGTTGTTCCTGAAGAAAACATCACTGTCCATTGCTGTGACACCCCGTGTGTCTGGCAGGGAGTGAGATAATGGCTCGATGTGTTGCAGGAATTTCATCCCAGTTGTGGCTCCATTCTTTCAGAAAAATGTGAGAAACCTCCAAGGAATCAGTCCAAGTGGATTGATTTAAGTGGATTAGTGCAAGTTTCCTCTGCAGCTCTGAAATGTGCTAATCTGGAGGAATAAAAATTGGGGCTTTGCTTCTCAAACTGTCCCGTGGGGAGTCAGAGGTGAGAAGGGCTGGTGGGACCCAGCACAGCTCAGGATCCTCTGCCCCCAGTGAGGCCAGAACGGTTTCATCTCATACCTCTGAAGTGGAGCTTGTCCTCACGTTCAGAATGGGGAAAGAGAAAGGGAATTTGGACTTTTCCAGCATTTCAGAGGCTCATTGTACCCACTTCAAAACCTCCTGTGTGTCTCAGCAGAGCTGCTGCATCACCAGGGCAGTGAGTAATTGAGATGGTTCTTACAGCACTGCAAAGCAACAGGTAGTGTAGTTTATATTCCCTTTACAGTGGAGTAAACAACAAGGTTCCAGTGCTAACAGACAGCAAAGTTCAAGGAAAATATATCTTCCCAGGTGGATAACCCTCCTGGAATGAACGTAAAACACTCCTGTAGTGCCTGGTACTTCAGCACATTTTTGCACCAAAGAGAAGCTTGTTTTGACATCAGTCACAGGTTTGGTTTTGGTTGGTTTGGTTTGAGTTTTTTTTAAACAAACAGATTTCAGAGGCAGATCCTACTTTGGAAAATCCCAACCTGGGGGTTGTTAAAGCACAGCAGGTTAAAGCACAGTGGTTGGGAGTTTAGTGCTGCCGTTGCTCCAAACTTCCTCTTGGGCTTAAGCAAATCTCAGAGGTCACTCACTTGTCATTCATCTTCCTTCATCCCGGAGCAAATGGTGTAATGAGGGTTGTGAAACACGGAGCTGAGATGTATAAAAGGCTCCAGGGGCAGAGCTATACCTGTTGCTGCTCAGGACCTTTGCAGGAGGGTTTTGGAGAATTCTCTTCTGAACCAGGTGCAGGAGAAGAACAGCAGCACCTGACAGGTTAATCACCTTATTTGCTTTTTCCTCACAAGTTCTGGTTCCTCTAATCCAAAGTCTCTTGAGTTATAGGTGAGGAGGGACTTTCTGGTTTTCTCTGGAAAGCTGCTTAATTTTTGTTCTTGCTTCCAGCAAGGCCAGAAATAACTCAAGGGTCTTGAAGAAGGGTGGGCTGGTGGTTTGGGACTGGATGTGTGTTGTGCCTTCAGAGAGGACTTGCAGGCCAAAGGCAGCCGTGGGACCTGCTGCTGAAGCAGGAGAGGAGCTGGTGCAGAAACAGGGAGAGGGCAGGTGGTTTTGAGGGTGGAAAACAGAACCTGAGGTGGGCAAAGCAGCTGGAAGGGAGGAAGGTAAAAGGAGCAGAGCAGAAGGATTGAGAAGCAAAAGGAGATGGTGAAGTTAACTCCTTAAATAAAATGGAGAACATTTCTCACCTGGACATAGCTCAAGTCAACCCCCAAATATTTTCCCTGTCTTACATATGAGAAATCTCTGTGCTTGTTCTGAGGGCCTTGTGTGATCCCAGAAAAAGGAAAACAGCTTCTCATCACCACTTCCAGAAGAAGTTTTCTCAGGACTCTTCCTGCCCAGTTGTCACTCACTGGATAAACCACAGCAAACAGTAATTAAGAATCTATTGCCCCAGTTGCTCCTGGTTGTTGAACTGTTGTATTGCCCAAGTCCAGGCAAAGAGCTCAGTGCTGGAAATGGGAATAAAAATTGCCTGTTGAGTGAGAGACAACTTAAAGCTGTGGTTGAAGTTGAATATGCCAAAGACAGCCTCAATGTTTTGGGCTGACTTTGTTCAGAATGGAGGTGATGATGAGTTGCCACCACACTCTTGTTGTTCAAGGGATGGTCCTTTTAGTCTCCAGTGATCAGCTCACCCTCCCTTGGAATTTGCAATGTGGAAGTGGATAGTTCACCTGACAGGGGTTTTTGTGGTGATGAACCAGCTCAGATCCAGCTCCCCAGAACAGCTCAGTGTGAGGAAAGGTGGGGAAGTCAGATCCATGAGTACAGACTCACACTCAGCTCTGATGTTGGTTCAGATTTCTGCAAGGTCAGGCCAGTAATTACTTTAATTCCATTTATCCAGCTGTTGTGCCAGAAGGATGCACTTGGTGGGGGAGAAAAAAGGTAAAGATACCTTTAGGTGCCTGTAACTGAGGATTTTGTGCTGCTGAAGGCTCTGGGGAACTTTGCCGGGTGTGCAACCAGTGCAGGAGCCCAATCTCTCTGTGACAGCAGGCAGGAAGGGTCAGATCTGGAAAGGGGTTTCATCCAACATTACCCATATG
Source organism: Lophotriccus pileatus (assembly GCA_035583135.1). Taxonomy (NCBI): domain Eukaryota; kingdom Metazoa; phylum Chordata; class Aves; order Passeriformes; family Tyrannidae; genus Lophotriccus; species Lophotriccus pileatus. Next base: position 9,435,050 of record JAWWES010000037.1, read on the forward strand.
AGATAAATATTTTGGGCAGATAATTCTAGAGCAGAGAGCAAAAACTGTTACTACCACAAAGCATTTCTGTATCTCACCCACCACTCCCCAGGCCCTTTTCGAAGGAATATCCATGGATCAGCATCTTTGGGAATTAAATCCTCAGCATCCTGTGGATTCTCATCCATACAGGTGCTTTTCTAGGACAGAAGCACAGAAGCAGGAGGGGTTTTTTTTTGGCAGAGAGCTGAAAGCAGAGGTGGAAAAGTGGAGTTGCATAGTTTCACCACACCTTTAAAAACAACATCGTGTTTGCAACACAGTTTGTGGGACTGTGTAACCTCTCCTCCAGAGGGGTTTGGTGGGTCTGTGGCTGTTCCACGAGCCCCATTTCTTGGGAATGCATCCGGGGACTGCTCAGAATCGTGAATTAATTACAGCCCATCGCTATTTATCTCATTTACATGCCCTGAAAGGCCGTGGCTGCTTTACCACAGTGCCCCATTGTGCCAGGGGCTGTGAGCACCCAGCCAGAGGCAGGAGCTCTGACTCCTGGAGTTTATTCTCCTGGAGTTTACCCTCCAACCTGAGGTTAAAAGGGTGATGGAGGCACACAGAAGCAAAGCACACAGGGTATTCCAGTGTGTACCCACGGATCTGTAGTTATCTTGGCACAGGGAATTTTCCAGGCTGGAAAGATTGAAGCCTATGAGATTACAATGCTGGGTATTCCTGTGCTCTGCTCTCTTTTTTTGTAGTTAATTAGCATTTTTCACCAAAAGCAGGACACACATTGAGTCTGTGTCCTGGGAGATAAGCTGGTTTATGCTGCAGAATATCTGGGCTTTTAAAACATCTCAGATGAGAATATTGTAAAAGCTTCACCTTCTTTAAGATATGTGAAAATTCAACATTGGTTTTCAAGACAGCCTGAAGAATAATCCTTAAATGTGAAATCATAGAATCATCCAATCATGGAATCACAGTGTCACAGAATGATTTGGGTTCAAAGGGACTTTAAAGACCATCCAGTTCCAACCCAGTGCCAGGGGACCCCGCAGGGATGCCATGCAATATTTTATATTCTGATTACATATACTTTTCCCCATTATTAATTGAAAGTTATTCTGATGACTAGAGAATTCATTTAAAAAAAAAGTGTAAGTGGTGGTTTTAAAAAAACCTTTAAACTCAAAAACTGTGATGTGTTCAGAGGGGAAAGAGAAGGCAAGAGAACAAGAGAAGGGAAGATCCTTGACTTGGAAAAAGAAGTGGCTTGCACCCTTGTCTAGATACTATATATTTTTGCATATTTGTATCTGCATAAAATAGAACCTAATGGCTGTGATACCAACTTCTATTGATATCTGACACCTTCCTTTGCCCCCGTTTGGATCCACAGGGTTTGTGTGAGAGGAGGGTGAGGACACGCTGGTGCTCGCAGGCCAGCAGGACAGTGGGAATCCCACCTTCCCATGACATCCAGCCCATCCAGGGGTGTTTCTCCTGCTCGGAAGAGCCCCGGGCTGGTGCATCCAGGGTGATGCCGAGGAGAGGCCGTTGTTTTCCAGCATCCAGCCGGGGCTGAGCTCCCCCGGGCCAGGAGGAGTGTCCGTGTGCGGGAGCGCCGGCAGGGCGCGGGTGGCAGATGGCAGCGGGAGGGGGGGTGTTGTGTGTCCGCCGTCACTCAGATTAATGGGAAGTTTGGAAAAAAAGGAGGAGGGAGGGGAGGTGGGGGGGTGGAGGGGGGAAACAATTAAGCAAGAATCCCCAAAACAATGGGGGCCACGTGCCGCGGGCAGCGGTCGTTGGGCGCACAATGGGTTATCGGCTCCCCTTGAATGCGCCCAACTGTTGCAAACGACATGAGCCTGCCCAGTTTTCAAATCATTTAATGCCCTTGTTTTCTTCCAATCCAGCCAATCTCCGCCGGCACAGCCGTCACCTGATGGTCTTTTTCTGGATTTAAGTCCCAGGCCTCACAAAATAACTGAACAGCGTAACCATGGCAATGCTAATTATTGCCCGATAACTACAGTAGGAGAAAGAACGCGGGGCAGGCTGGCAGAGAGATTGGAAGATGGGTTTTTTGGCCGGGGTTTGAGGTTTTGGCTCCTGGTCCTGTGTTGATTTTTCCCCTCTTTTCTTCTTTTCAAAATCTTGTCACAAACAAATCACACTCTGCTTTTACAAAGAAATCACCTTCTGCTTTAAAGATCTCCCAGATAACAGTTTAGGGAGCTTTGATACGTGTTTCTGGGATTCCTGACTAGAGGAGCTGAAAGCTCCAGGGCAGGCAGGCATTGGAGTTCTGCCTTGTTCTTTTAAGCTGATTTAGAGTCGTGTAAAACATAAAAGATGCTTCAGAAAGAGACCAGATTTATTTAAGGCTTCTGCAGCATCGTTTGGCAACAAACACAGATCAGCACCATGCAGCTGCTTTAATACACTCTGAGAGCTCTTTAAAGCCTTGGTTTTGAAAGCAAAATCAACTACAGCCAACTAAATTATGTTATTCTGAGAGATAAAGATGTTTTCCTGGATGTGAATCCCTTTGTGTTTACTCTGGGTGTCTAATGACAACTTCCCGACGTGTCCTAATTACTGCTTTACTCCTCGAGGTACCAGTGAGTCCTATAATAGCATTCCACATAAATAAATTAATTTAGCCTTTCGCTTACAATCGTTCTTTTAGTGACTTTACCAGGAGTTAAATTTAAATATAAATATAAATACCCCACAGGAAGTTTTCTTCACCAAAATGTTTCCAGCTGTACAAAGGAACACGGGATCAGGTGAAGGGTGTCAGTCACCAGCTGGGAAGCCAAAGGGATTTGCAAACAGAATTCCAGCCTGATGCATTTTCCCACTGATCCATGTCAGCTGTGGCATCTCAGCCATCTTCCCCCTTTCCAGGGGCAGTGCAGCTCCATCCCTGCTCCCAGTAACCTTTCCTGCTGCTCTGCAGGCTCTTGGCTTCCGACCCATCCCAGCTGAGTGAGGATGAGCTCCCTGGGGACCTGCAGTCCCTGTCCTGGCTGACGTCCGTGGATGTGCCCAGGTTACAGCAGATGGCCAGTGGGAGGATGGATTTCAGCCTTGGGGCCCAGAATGCCATGCTCCAGCAGCCAGGTAACTTTGGGATTGGGAATAATTGCTCCTTAACACCACAGCCTGCCCCTGCCTTTCTCTCCCCCCACAGACTCCCTTAGTTGATTCCTTTTAGGTACTTTACGTTTTGCTTCTTGTCTAAGCACCTGGAGCCTCTTGGCTTCTCATAAGGGCACTGCTGATCCCCTTCCTTCATCCCAAGAGGCAGAGCCCCAGCACTGAGAGCAGATCCCTGGATCCCATGGGAATTTCGGCTCAGTGCAGTTGCCGGTGCCTTGTTGGGTGAACTCGAGCCGAGGTGTTTAAGATTTGGGGTTCAGAGGTTTTCAACAGCTTTGGAATTAGGTAATTAGTGTTTCTGCTCTGTTTCAACACTGATAAAACCAAGAGCACCTGATTTACCTCACCCTTCTTTGCTTCAGGCAGATTTACAGCCTGAATTCACTGAACTCCTTTCTTGGTGAACATCCTTTAGGTAAACACACTTGTTCCCTGCAGCATCATCCCACCTGCCTTGGAGCACAAATCCTCCAGGAGTACAGACAGCGCTGAATATGTTGTTTTTCTTTTGTAAGACACGGTGTCTGTAACCCCTCCATGGACTGTTAAACAGCTGCCACCTTTCACTCCCTGTGTAACGAGTTTTAGAAGCAGCTGATGTGACCTTTGCAAGCTGTGAAATGCTCTGGGTTCTGTGGGGCTGGAAAGGCAGAGGGGTGTGATTATCCCCTCCAGAGCCTGGCTGTATTCAGCTGCATCCATTAAACATCAGTGTCAGCTCTCTCTCCTGAAGTACTTCCGTGTGAACATTCCTTGCCTTCGCTCTCTCCACACAGGTCCTGTGACAAACAGCCTGCACTCGACAGGAGCTCCTGGAGCAATGATCCATGTCCAGGCCAGCCTTCCCCAGGGAATCCTGGGCCTCAATTCTATTTCAACACATGGAGCAAATGTAAGAGCAGGCCTTGATGGCCCATTATTGCCCCACCTCTTAGGAAAAGGTGCTGGGAATCCAGGAGTGCCACGACTGGTGTGTCTCTCTCAGCAGATGAGCCCCTACGCCGTGGGTGGGCAACTGTCTCCTGGTTTACAAACACAGCAACTCTTCCCTCCTCCTCCTCCTCCTCCTCCTCACTCCCAGCAGGTGTTTGCCCTGGCCCAGAACACCCAGCAGGTACTGCCATGTGTGTCTTGTCTGTCCTGAAATACCTGCCAAGGTCATTCTAGAACTCTTTAAAACACCCCACAATAAAATATCCCTGAACCTACGTACTCACAGACATTTTGGCTCCAGCATTTCCCTTCTTTTCCTCCTGCACACAGTGTAACCCAGCAGGAATCTACAACACATCCTATGGGACACAGCCACACTATTCCCAGCCACGCCTGGCTCCTCACTCTGCCCAGGAACTGCATCCAAAGCATTATCCCAAGCCCATCTATTCGTACAGGTGAGTGGAGAGCACGAATGGCTGTAACACTGCAGGGGTGGAGCCACGGGAGTGTTTGATTCCTTTGGAGGGAACAAAAATCCCATCACCCACCCAGGAGTTCTGTGGGAGCTGAACAAGCAAACTGGTTCTGGATATCAGCATAAGGGTGGAGTAATAGCACAGAGGAGTAAAATCTGAGGATCACAGGGGGACTTCTGAGCCCTTGAAAACAGAAATCCCAGGATCAGCCAGCTGGAGAGGTAGGTCCAGGGTTGCTAGGCCAGGAGAAGGCCTGGAGTGTCAGGACAAAGGACAGTGGCTTTAAACTTGAAGAGAGGAGGTTTAGATTGATGCTAGGAAGAAATTCTTCCCTGTGAGGGTGGTGAGGCCCTGGCACAGGTTTCCCAGAGAAGCTGTGGCTGCCCCAGCCCTGGAAGTGTCCAAGGCCGGGTTGGACAGGGCTTGGAGCAACCTGGGCTGG